>ONZH01004036.1:0-78033 GCA_900303285.1 Rhinella marina
ACACACTGCCTCTTACAACCTGTTCTGGTGCAGCACTCGCCTCCACCTCAGAAAGCACTGTCTTCACTTCGGCATATCAACCCAGCTTGGGTCAGTCACTCGTCATCCTCCCGATTCCTCAGTCTGCTCCCCCTCGGAATTCCTCCCCTAACAAAAACTTCACCATGTCTGACAACCGTGTCTCCTCATCGTCCGACACCTCTTTACAAACTTCTTCCACTAGAGTTAACATTGTCATCACATCATCATCACCCCAAGACTGCGACAGTTGGAAAACTTGGTCATCGGGGGACGAGGTCAGCAGCAACCTGAGAAGTGGTTTGTGACTCTGGGAAGGGTCCAGAAAACAGTTCCTGAGAGTATGCCGGAATCGCATTCCAAAATTTTCCTGGGAGGGGGCAGACTGGGGGAAGGAGGTTGAGGTGGAGGAGCCATAGGAGTGCTCACTGGGTAACGTGGGTGGACTGCATGGAAGACTGACTGGTGGACAAATTACTTGAAGCATTGTCCGCAATCCACGAGATCAGCTGTTCGCACTGTTGTGGTTTCAACAGTCCTCTACCACGTGTCCCTGTAAGTTGAGACATGAAGCTAGGGAGTGTAGCTCTGCGGCGTTCCCCTGCTCCCTCATCAGCGGGTACTGTCTCACCCTGCCCTGGACCACGGCCTCTGCCCCCTGCAGTAATTGAATGCCCACGCCCTCGCCCTCGACACTTAGCCCTGGGGTTCAACATTTTTTGTATATAGGTGTATGATAAAAAAAATAAAAAAATTAGTCCGGTAGAATTAAGTGACGTACAGAAAGTGTCACTTGGACAGATTATACAGATTGGAGCGAGTGTGCTGAACTGTGACACACAGAAAGGTTACACGCAGCTGAGTAAAATGGATTTGTATCACTGAGCTAGAACAACTGAAAAAATTTTTTTTTTTTTTAATATTTTGTTTTTTTGGGTACGTAACGTGCAGGAACTATGGTAGGACTGACTGACACCCTGTTAACTGTGGCTATTTAGTCTGCGACCCAGACAAATGTCGCACAGAGAGTTTTCTGGATCAAGCGGTAGATGATATTGGTAGCAAATGACTTGGTTGTATTGTGTGACGTACAGAAAGTGTCACCTGGACAGTATATACGGATGGGAGCGAATGTGCTGAACTGTGACACACAGAAAGGTTAAACAAAGCTGAGTAAAATGGATTTGTATCACTGAGCTAAAACAACTGAAAAAATAATTTTTTTTTTAATATTTGTTTTTTTATATTTTTTTTACAATTTTTGTTTTTTTGGGAACGTAACGTGCAGGAACTATGGTAGGACTGACTGACACCCTGTTAACGGTGGCTATTTAGTCTGCGACCCAGACAAATGTCGCACAGAGAGTTTTCTGGATCAAGCGGTAGATGATATTGGTAGCAAATGACTTGGTTGTATTGTGTGACGTACAGAAAGTGTCACCTGGACAGTATATACGGATGGGAGCGAATGTGCTGAACTGTGACACACAGAAAGGTTACACAAAGCTGAGTAAAATGGATTTGTATCACTGAGCTAAAACAACTGAAAAAATAATTTTTTTTTTTATATTTGTTTTTTTTATATTTTTTTTTACAATTTTGTTTTTTTTGGGAACGTAACGTGCAGGAACTATGGTAGGACTGACTGACACCCTGTTAACGGTGGCTATTTAGTCTGCGACCCAGACAAATGTCGCACAGAGAGTTTTCTGGATCAAGCGGTAGATGATATTGGTAGCAAATGACTTGGTTGTATTGTGTGACGTACAGAAAGTGTCACCTGGACAGTATATACGGATGGGAGCGAATGTGCTGAACTGTGACACACAGAAAGGTTACACAAAGCTGAGTAAAATGGATTTGTATCACTGAGCTAAAACAACTGAAAAAATAATTTTTTTTTATATTTGTTTTTTTATATTTTTTTTACAATTTAGTTTTTTTGGGAACGTAACGTGCAGGAACTATGGTAGGACTGACTGACACCCTGTTAACGGTGGCTATTTAGTCTGCGACCCAGACAAATGTCGCACTGAGAGTTTTCTGGATCAAGCGGTAGATGATATTGGTAGCAAATGACTTGGTTGTATTGTGTGACGTACAGAAAGTGTCATCTGGACAGTATATACGGATGGGAGCAAATGTGCTGAACTGTGACACACAGAAAGGTTACACAAAGCTGAGTAAAATGGATTTGTATCACTGAGCTAAAACAACTGAAAAAATATATTTTTTTTTATATTTGTTTTTTTATATTTTTTTTACAATTTTGTTTTTTGGGGAACGTAACGTGCAGGAAACTATGGTAGGACTGACTGACACCCCTGTTAACGGTGGCTATTTAGTCTGCGACCCAGACAAATGTCACACAGAGAGTTTTCTGGATCAAGCGGTAGATGATATTGGTAGCAAATGACTTGGTTGTATTGTGTGACGTACAGAAAGTGTCACCTGGACAGTATATACGGATGGAGCGAATGTGCTGAACTGTGACAACACAGAAAGGTTACACGCAGCTGAGTAAAAATGGATTTGTATCAACTGAGCTAAAACAACTGAAAAAATATATATTTTTTTTTATATTTGTTTTTTTATATTTTTTTACAATTTAGTTTTTTTGGAAACGTAACGTGCAGGAACTATGGTAGGACTGACTGACACCCTGTTAACGGTGGCTATTTAGTCTGCGACCCAGACAAATGTCGCACAGAGAGTTTCTGGATTCAAGCGGTAGATGATATTGGTAGCAAATGACTTGGTTGTATTGTGTGACGTACAGAAAGTGTCACCTGGACAGTATATACGGATGGGAGCAAATGTGCTGAACTGTGACACACAGAAAGGTTACACAAAGCTGAGTAAAATGGATTTGTATCACTGAGCTAAAACAACTGAAAAAATATTTTTTTTTTTTATATTTGTTTTTTATATTTTTTTTACAATTTTGTTTTTTTGGGAACGTAACGTGCAGGAACTATGGTAGGACTGACTGACACCCTGTTAACGGTGGCTATTTAGTCTGCGACCCAGACAAATGTCACACAGAGAGTTTTCTGGATCAAGCGGTAGATGATATTGGTAGCAAATGACTTGGTTGTATTGTGTGACGTACAGAAAGTGTCACCTGGACAGTATATACGGATGGGAGCGAATGTGCTGAACTGTGACACACAGAAAGGTTACACGCAGCTTAGTAAAATGGATTTGTATCACTGAGCTAAAACAACTGAAAAAATATATATTTTTTTTTATATTTGTTTTTTTATATTTTTTTTACAATTTAGTTTTTTTTGGGAACGTAACGTGCAGGAACTATGGTAGGACTGACTGACACCCTGTTAACGGTGGCTATTTAGTCTGCGACCCAGACAAATGTCGCACAGAGAGTTTTCTGGATCAAGCGGTAGATGATATTGGTAGCAAATGACTTGGTTGTATTGTGTGACGTACAGAAAGTGTCACCTGGACAGTATATACGGATGGGAGCGAATGTGCTGAACTGTGACACACAGAAAGGTTACACGCAGCTGAGTAAATGGATTTGTATCACTGAGCTAAAACAACTGAAAAAATATTTTTTTTTTTTATATTTGTTTGTTTATATTTTTTTTACAATTTTGTTTTTTTGGGAACGTAACGTGCAGGAACTATGGTAGGACTGACTGACACCCTGTTAACGGTGGCTATTTAGTCTGCGACCCAGACAAATGTCGCACACAGAGTTTTCTGGATCAAGCGGTAGATGATATTGGTAACAAATGACTTGGTTGTATTGTGTGACGTACAGAAAGTGTCACCTGGACAGTATATACGGATCGGAGCGAATGTGCTGAACTGTGACACACAGAAAGGTTACACGCAGCTGAGTAAAATGGATTTGTATCACTGAGCTAAAACAACTGAAAAATTTTTTTTTTTTTTATATTTGTTTGTTTATATTTTTTTTACAATTTTGTTTTTTTGGGAACGTAACGTGCAGGAACTATGGTAGGACTGACTGACACCCTGTTAACGGTGGCTATTTAGTCTGCGACCCAGACAAATGTCGCACACAGAGTTTTCTGGATCAAGCGGTAGATGATATTGGTAACAAATGACTTGGTTGTATTGTGTGACGTACAGAAAGTGTCACCTGGACAGTATATACGGATCGGAGCGAATGTGCTGAACTGTGACACACAGAAAGGTTACACGCAGCTGAGTAAAATGGATTTGTATCACTGAGCTAAAACAACTGAAAAATATTTTTTTTTTTTATATTTAGTTTTTTTGGGAACGTGACGTGCAGGAAATATGGTAGAACTGACTGACATCCTGTTAACGGTGGCTATTTAGTCTGCGACCCAGACAAATGTCGCACAGAGAGTTTTCTGGATCAAGCGGTAGATGATATTGGTAGCAAATGACTTGGTTGTATTGTGTGACGTACAGAAAGTGTCACCTGGACAGTATATACGGATGGGAGCAAATGTGCTGAACTGTGACACACAGAAAGGTTACACAAAGCTGAGTAAAATGGATTTGTATCACTGAGCTAAAACAACTGAAAAAAATATTTTTTTTTTTATATTTGTTTTTTTATATTTTTTTTACAATTTTGTTTTTTTGGGAACGTAACGTGCAGGAACTATGGTAGGACTGACTGACACCCTGTTAACGGTGGCTATTTAGTCTGCGACCCAGACAAATGTCACACAGAGAGTTTTCTGGATCAAGCGGTAGATGATATTGGTAGCAAATGACTTGGTTGTATTGTGTGACGTACAGAAAGTGTCACCTGGACAGTATATACGGATGGGAGCGAATGTGCTGAACTGTGACACACAGAAAGGTTACACGCAGCTGAGTAAAATGGATTTGTGTCACTGAGCTAAAACAACTGAAAAAATATAGATATTTTTTTATATTTGTTTTTTTATATTTTTTTTACAATTTAGTTTTTTTGGGAACGTAACGTGCAGGAACTATGGTAGGACTGACTGACACCCTGTTAACGGTGGCTATTTAGTCTGCGACCCAGACAAATGTCGCACAGAGAGTTTTCTGGATCAAGCGGTAGATGATATTGGTAGCAAATTACTTGGTTGTATTGTGTGACGTACAGAAAGTGTCACCTGGACAGTATATACGGATGGGAGCGAATGTGCTGAACTGTGACACACAGAAAGGTTACACGCAGCTGAGTAAATGGATTTGTATCACTGAGCTAAAACAACTGAAAAAATATTTTTTTTTTTATATTTGTTTGTTTATATTTTTTTTACAATTTTGTTTTTTTGGGAACGTAACGTGCAGGAACTATGGTAGGACTGACTGACACCCTGTTAACGGTGGCTATTTAGTCTGCGACCCAGACAAATGTCGCACACAGAGTTTTCTGGATCAAGCGGTAGATTATATTGGTAACAAATGACTTGGTTGTATTGTGTGACGTACAGAAAGTGTCACCTGGACAGTATATACGGATCGGAGCGAATGTGCTGAACTGTGACACACAGAAAGGTTACACGCAGCTGAGTAAAATGGATTTGTATCACTGAGCTAAAACAACTGAAAATTTTTTTTTTTTTTTATATTTGTTTGTTTATATTTTTTTTACAATTTTGTTTTTTTGGGAACGTAACGTGCAGGAACTATGGTAGGACTGACTGACACCCTGTTAACGGTGGCTATTTAGTCTGCGACCCAGACAAATGTCGCACACAGAGTTTTCTGGATCAAGCGGTAGATGATATTGGTAACAAATGACTTGGTTGTATTGTGTGACGTACAGAAAGTGTCACCTGGACAGTATATACGGATCGGAGCGAATGTGCTGAACTGTGACACACAGAAAGGTTACACACAGCTGAGTAAAATGGATTTGTATCACTGAGCTAAAACAACTGAAAAAATATTTTTTTTTTTTATATTTTTTTTTTTTGGGAACGTGACGTGCAGGAAATATGGTAGAACTGACTAACACCCTGTTAACGGTGGCTATTTAGTCTGCGACCCAGACAAGTGTCGCACAGAGAGTTTTCTGGATCAAGCTGTAGATGATATTCGTAGCAAATGACTTGGTTGTATTCTGTGACGTACAGAAAGTGTCACCTGGACAGTATATATGGATTGGAGTGAGTCAGTGCTGAACTGTGACACACAGAATGGTTCCACACTGCTGTGTGCAATGGATTTGTATCACTGAGATAGAACAATAAAAAAAAAACAGGGTTAGATATGGCGATAGCTGCACTACTAGTGCCATCCAGCCAAGTGACAAAAAAATAAAAATAAAATGTCTTCTAGCCCTTAGAAGGGCTGTTGGGTTCTTTGTGGGTGATCCCTGCCTAACAGACAACTAAATGCAGGCCCTAACACTGTCCCTGAAAGGCAGCAGCTCTATCCCTAACGACATCCAGACGGCATCTGAGCCGAGCACCGCGGCCAGTCGGTAGTATATTCCAGGGTCACCTGATCAGGCCAGCCAACCCCTGCTATCGACATGTAAGGGCCCCACGTGATGCTGGGTGGTACGCAGAGTCTCCTGGCTTGTGATTGGCTGTGTTTTTAGGCGCCAAAAAAGCACGATGCGGAAGTTGCCATTTCCTCGAGCATGGCGAGATACTCGTCCGAGCAGCGAGCACTTACGAGTACCCTAATACTCGAACGAGCACCAAGCTCGGACGAGTATGCTCTCTCATCTCTAATCATATGCACTGCCTCATCCCAAAATGCCAGAATTATTAAAATATAAATGTATTTACCCTATACGGTGAAAAACAAACATGGATAACTGCCATGTCCTCACTGGGTTAAAAGATGTAATTTCAGTATTATTATATTTATGTTAGCAAGTAGAGCTCTCTGGTTATATGCCATAGTTTATGTTCGTTGGTTTTCCAGTCGTGACCATCATTTTTATTAGTTAATAACACCATGTAATTTATTGACAACCTCATGAAGATATTATAGAATATTTTCAGGATCCTTCTCTTTTGTATATTGGTATTCATGTGCTTTCCATTAGGACTGTTAAATTCAGACAGGGCTCTCTTGTCACACAAGAAAATACTGCGGAATAAGAGCTTTCGACATTTAAATAATCAATGCTATATTCACAGACAGAAAGGATGTGCTAATAAGTTTTGACAGTCAAGTTTTAGACACTTTCCCTGTGCTTGAAGGATGATTTCCATAGGCACATCAGCGTGAATAAAACTTAACATGATTATGTTGGTAGGTCATCAAGCATGATTACTGTGCAATGTGACATCTCTCTGTTCCACTGTATGTGACAGCAATCACACTCCTGCTGAGTAATGTGAAAAAAATCTGCAATGAAGAGCCATTATCATGCTTTAATTTGCTCTCAGCCAGTTTTTGCTCATTTTGTGATTCCTGATACTACAGTATATTTCCTTTATTGATTGGATTTTTAAAGGCAGAGACACAGCGGTTTTCTTTATGCGTAGGAATCTGTCACAGATATTTCTTAGGAAAGTGTGAAACTATTATGAATAAAAGAAATAACAACATGATATGTATTTGTGTTTATCGTATAAAATTACTTTAACTTTGGCAACGGTAAGTGCTGCCATGTCACAAAATCAATATCATCATTACTTATGTTACGATTTCTCTTAGTTTAATATTTTTTTGGACGGGATAGCAATAGAAAGAGTAGAGGTATTATTTTGGAAAGCTCTTACTTGTAAAGCCAGTCAAAAAGTGAAAGTCAATGCCTATTACAAAGGTTTTACCTGTATTCATTGGTGCAATATGGTTTCTACCATGTAGAACCCATCATGTGATGACAACTCCACCCCGGGTTAGTGAAGGTTAAAGTGAGCCCCCTCACACTAACTAAGGTTTATTTGCCATGTGTATGTGTAGTATTTACCTGATATTCTTTTCTATTTTTGGATGGTTTAATTGTGTAATTTATAATAATTTTCTCTTGTACAGAATATCATCTCTAAAGAAGGAATGCTGCAGTAGGATGAAAAGGAGATGCTGCCCGAAATGGTGAAGCAGAAGGTAAATGTAAGACTACCTTAGACTCCCTGTAGACACTACAGATAAACTGTAGTCATAAATCCCAGCTCTCTTCTAATGGAGCTGAGCTAATAAGTCAAGCAGACTGAAGAGAGGAAAATTAAGAGGTACCGATCGGGTTACAACTGATTTAGTTGCCTGTAGCAACCAAACAGATTCCTCTTTTCATTTTTGACAGCTCCTTTGGAAAATAAACGGTGGAATCTGATTGGTTGCTATGGGTAAGTAAGCCAGTTTTACTTTTCACCAGTTTGATAAATGACCCCATGAGTTTTCATTTTTGAGCTTACTACTGGGCATACACTTTAATAAAACAGTATATGCAGCACATAACTAAAGATGGAGTAGTGTCTTTACAATAGTACTTTACAATATTCACACCCTATGACCATTGATATCTTATGAGAGGTGCTGGGGTTTATTAATCTAACATTATGGGATAATTTAGGTTACCTATGACTAAAATAGAATTGGATGTTTTAATATATTTCCTTTTTGTATTTCAATGTTTGTACTTTTAAATATTTCTATATTAACCTGTTATACTGGTTTATTTCAAACTTATGTTCCCATCTACTGCATATTGTCTAGATCAGTGATGGCTAACCTCTGGCACACAGCTGTGGTGAAACTATGACTCCCAGCATACTTGATTCAGGAGTCCTGAGAACAGCCAAGTAAGTGTGAACCCTAGGATTTGTAGTTTTACCATAGCTGGAGTGCCAGAGGTTAGCCATCACAGGTCTATAGTGTATTGGGGATGTGCTCCCCCATTTGCATCTAAAACAGCTTCCAGTTTCTGAGAAGGCTTTCTACAGTATTTTGGATTGTGTCTATGGAATGTTTGACCATTCATTCAGAACAGCACTTGTGAGGTCAGTCACTAATGTTGGATGAGAGAGTCTGGCTCTCAATTGTAGCTCTAGTTCATCCCAAAGGTAATCGATAGGCTTCAGGTCAGGGCCTTGTGTGGAGCAGTCAGTTCTTCCACACCAAACTCACCCAACCATGCCTTTATGAACTTTGCTTTGTGTGCTGCTGGAATAGAAAAGGGCCTTCTCTAAACTGTTCCAACAAAGTTACAAGCATACAGTTATCCAAAATGTTCTTGGTATGCTGAAGATTAGAGCCAAGTCTTTAAAAACTTGATTCTGTCACTTCGCTAAATTTTTCCCAAAAATTTGCTTCGATCCAAATTAATTCGTCATGAAGCACATTAAATCAGGTCTGTCAGTTAAACTTTAGGGAGAATCTGTCCTGGTGTACATCACTGTACAGTGCAGCAACATGCATAGCTAGTCCTTTCTGGTAGTGAAACAGTTACTGCTAGTGTTGAGTGAACTTGTGTTTTCAAGTTCAGTGTACAGGTTCATCGAAGAATCCCATTATGGATTCTGCTACCATGGACCATAACGGAATTCTATGACAGCATGCACCACGCAAGCCTATAAGAGGCATTCCATATTGCATTCCGTCATAATAGAAGTCTATGACCAGCATAAACTTCTATTATGACGGAATGCAATATGGAATACCTCTTATAGGCTTCCGTGGTGCATAGCATTATAGAACTCCATTATGGTCAGTGGTAGTGGAATCCATAACAGGATTCTTAGATAACCCGAACCTGTACGCCAAACTTGAAAACACAAGTTCATTCAACACTAGTTACTGTGTGCCTGAATGACAGGCAGGCCACATATATGGCTGTGCACATCGTCGTGCAGGCCACCAACATTCCTGGCTCACCCCTAGAAAACCAATAAAAAGCATAAATAAAGGAAAAAAAAAATAAAAAATATTAAAATTGCTGCACGCCCCTGCAGGTGTCCCAATGACTCTTTAGTGGAACAAAATAAGGATATGGAGACAGCGCCAATAAATAATGTGGAGAAAAAAAAGGTTCTTTTTGTTGCAGAGTATGTTTGCTGGGTGCAGCAGAGTCAGTTTAAATCAGACATTGTGGAGTAACAGGAACTAGGTTTATTTGAACATGCATTCAATAACTGAGGGTCACCTTATATGGTGGATGGTACAGAGACAGGAAAAAGAAATCAGTGAGTTCATATCACATGTACAGGAAAAACAGCACACTATAGAAATGCAGAGTTAGCATTAGTAACAGCGACATCTAGTGTCACAACAATAAACTGCAGTCTTTCTAGCAATAGACTAAGCTGTAGTTGTTGATCTCCAATGCTCCTTCTCAACAGCTAAGGCTTAGTCCGTTAAACCCATCTTCTTTGTAAGCCTTGAGTGTCTTTCAGCGGTCAGGGGCTTTTGGTTCAGAAGAAAGCTGCCATCTTCCTCTCTCTCAATCTGGATGCCAAGGTAATTCTTTATATTGCCAAGATCTTTGGTCTCAATGTGCTGATTTAGGGTTTGCAGTATTTCTGCTTCATCCCCTTCTTACTCAAAACAAATCAGGATATCGTCCACGTAAATAAGCAGATAGATCCATCTGTTTGCCAATTTCTTTGTGTATAGACAGGGGTCTGCTTTACTCCTTTGAAAGTTCTCAGGTGTAAGCACTTCATTTATTTTTATATTCCATGCTCTGGCTGCTTGCTTTAGACCATATATACTCCTGTGAAGTTTGCATACTAGGTCTGGCCTTTGTTCATCTTTGAACCCTGATGGTTGTTCCATGTAGATTTCTTCTGTTAACTCGCCATGTAGAAATGCAGTTTTCACATCAAAATGTTTCACTTGCATTTTCCTTGTGACAGCTACTGTCAGCAAAGTCCTTATTGTAGCGTGTTTGACTACTGGCGCAAATGTCTCATCATAGTCCTTCCCATATTTCTGAGCATATCCCTTGGCTACGAGTCTTGCTTTGTATCGTTCAACTGTTCCATCTGCATTGTACTTCACTTTTAAAGTCCATTTACAGCCTATGGCTTTCCTTCCAGGTGGTAGTTCTGTAAGTGTCCATGTTTTAGTGTCATGCATGGATTTTATCTCTTCCTTAGCAGCTTCTATCCATTTACTGGCTTCCACTTCTGAAAGCTGAGATATGTCTTCCCAGGTTGTAGGTTCATTGGCATTGGCAGTGCTTGCTTTGTATGAGAGACGTACAGGTGGTTTACCTTTGTTTTCTCTCGTTGAGCGCCTTGGTTCTGTGTTTGAGCTTGCTTGCGTCTGCTCTTCAGTACTGGTAGAGTCTGCACTGACTTCAACTATTTGTTCAGAAGTTACAGAGTTGGGCTGATCAGTGTCAGTTTTCTCTTCTGTTCTTGTTTTTTCTGTTGTCATTACATTGTCTCTAAGATCTTCAACAAAAGTTATGCTGTTGCTAATGGTAACCTTGTCTGTTTTGGAATTTAGGATTCTATAACCCTTAACATTGTCACTGTATCCAACAAATACACTTTCAAATGCTCTGTTTTGGAGTTTGGTGCATTTTTCTTTTGAAATGTAGATGAACGCTTTGCATCCAAAAACTCTGAGGTGTTTTATACTTGGCTTCTCATTGTGCCACAGTTCATATGGAGTTTTCTCCACTGTTCTAGAAAAGAGTCTGTTCTGCAAATATATGGCGGTCATTGCCTCCTCACTGGAGTATTTTTGTGGTAGTCCAGAGTCTGTCAGCATAAATCTAATCATTTTGGTCAGAGTTCTGTTCTTTCTTTCAGCTACCCCATTTTGCTCTGGTGTGTATGGGACTGTCTTTTGATGTTCTATTCCATTCTGTTTTAAATAATCTTGTATCTTATGTCCTATGAATTCACCTCCATTATCATTCCGAAGTATGAGAGGCTTGCTCTGAAACTTGTTACTGGTCTTTACTACATAATCTTGGAATTTGTCAAGAACTTCACTCTTGTGTTGCATTAGGTAGGTGACTGTGTATCTTGAATAGACGTCTATGAAAATCACAATGTACCTATTGCCTCCAGGTGTAGGTGGGTTTAGGGGACCACATACATCACTGTGAACTAGGTCAAGTGGTATAGAAGCTCTCTTCTGACTGACTTTGGGAAGTGTTGCTCTTGTAGCTTTGGATTTTATGCAACATTCACACTTAACAGTAACTGGACAGGGGGATATTGTTAGATCCTTTGTCAGATTCCTCTTTTGTAGTTCCTGTATGCATTCTGGGTGTCTGTGACCTAAGCGCCTGTGACAGATGTGTATACAGTCATTGTGCCTATGTGTGCATAGTCTCACCTTTTCCTTCACTGCATTGAGGTGATACAGATGATCATCCAGCTTCGCACTTGCTATTATCTGCTTGCCGTCCAGGATAGAACACTTGTCGCCTTGGAATTTTACAGTGAGTCCTTTGGCTGTTAGACGCTTCCAGATAAGAGTCCTCCTCCTAGATCAGGAACATAAAGCACATCTTTCACTGGTATGGCTAAATTGTGTCCTGCATTATTAGGGCATACAAGGGTTCCATGCCCATATCCTTCTGCATGTATTTTACTTCCATCTGCAATGTAAATAGCTTCTTTGTTATTCAAATCAAGTTCTGTGAAAAAACTTCTATCACTTGTCATGTGACTGGTTGCCCCCGAGTCGATGCACCAGCCTTGACATTTATGGTTGCCTGTCACTTTAAATGTGGCATTCCAGTTTCCTTCCCATTGATCAGAGATTGTGGCTTTGACCTTTTGTTTGGTATAAGAGGGACGCTGTCTCATTTGCTCTGCCTTCCATATAGTATAGTCTTTCTTTATGTGTCCCTGTTTGTGGCATCTAAAACTCACCCTGGTCTCCTTCCTGGGTAACCTTACATCTGTAGCTTTAAGAGCGCTTCTGGTGTTGGTTTCTGTGGAGTCATTCACTAATTCCTTTCTTCTCTGATACTCATCTATGAGCCTGGTTTTTACAAATGTAACACCCCAGAGTAGTGTTACCACTCTGAGTAACCAGCTTCTATCTGTGTGCTACTCTAGAAATGTAATTCTGTGCATTGATGTCATCACCAGCATTAATATGTATTATATTCAATGTTATGCAACGGTTTCCCATGTAATGTACCTGGTGTACCAGCAGGTGTTAGTAAATACTATGGCAGATTCAGATGTAGTTTTACCAGAATGGTACGGTCCTTAGTCCATTCTGAACCCCCTCTGCTGGAGAGAAGTTAAGTTCTTCCAACTTCCTGCAGTGAGGAGGAAATGACAGTAAAGGCAGTTTAGTCAAGGAGTTGTCCCCTATACCCTGTCCGGGGAGGACATGTGCAGGGCAGCAGAGCACCTTCAGCTCTGCTGCACCCTAAAGACTGAGTAATATAGCCTGCAATAAGGCACAACAATACTCTAAAGGGAAGCCAGACTTAAGAAGTAACCTCAGCTTAGAACAGGAAGCCTGAAACCTGTATTTCCAAGCATCTGCCAAGTATATGTAAAAAGCTGCACTTGCTGGACACCAAGCTGACGACTGAATTGAGTTATCTGCATTCAAAGTTAAGTAAATAAAACAGAGTTGGATTTTCCACAAAAGTCTGTGCATCATTCTCATCCGACGACCCTCTATTACTATAACTAGAAATTTATTGCAGCCGGAGCCACCGCCTGGGGCCTGTTCGTCTCACAAGGTAGGAACACCGTGACAATCCCACCAAAGACTTAAGTGGCCCAGATTCCCTTGGCACTCCTACCACTGGGACAGAAGGAAAATCCCCTTAGAGGGCCCTGGAGGGGGAAAGGGTCGCCCCCATAGCAACCATGGCTCCCCGATCACTGCACAAATGCTTGGCCACTAAGAGTTTAACCTCTGACTTTCCGGCCATTCTCCCTCCTTTATATATGAACAGTCTTACTTGTCTACAGGAGATGTCTCTGGAAAGCTTTGATCTCCACATCGGCCAGACTGTCTCCCGTTCAGGGTTTTTTTCTGCCTGGGCCTCGTCTGGTCACTGGGCTTTATCTGATCACTGGGCTCATAACCTGTTGCAGAGTATGGTTGCTGGGTGCAGCAGAATCAGTTTAGATCAGACATTGTGGAGTAACAGGAACTGGGTTTATAGGAACATGCATGCAATAACTGAGGGTCACCTTATATGGTGGATGGTACAGAGACAGGAAAAAGAAATCAGTGAGTTCATATCACATGTACAGGAAAAACAGCACACTATAGAAATACAGAGACTACAAGTTAGCATTAGTAACAGCGACATCTAGTGTCACAACAATAAACTGCAGTCTTTCTAGCAATAGACTAAGCTGTAGTTGTTGTATCTCCAACACTTTTAATCTATGTTATGGCAGTTTGTAGAAGAAATATTAATTATTAATATCGGTACTGAATATTAATAATTAAGATTAATAAATAGGCAACTACTTCTTCTGACTCCGCCTTCTATCTTTCACTCCGTTCCCTTAACTATCCCAAAGTGCGTGCGTACTTTGGACTACAGCCACGGCTGAAACTCTACGACTGAAAATATGATTTTAATAAACACTACAAAGGTTTACAGTCTATTTATTTTGATGCCGATTAAGAGGGACAACATTGTGGTGATGGGACATGAGCAGTATCGCCAGATGTGTTTGACCATCTTAAAACAGAGGGATTGCTATGCTATTCTAGCAACCAATCCTAGTGATCTCTTCTACAAAGAGCTGAAAGAAATTTTGTCTTCGGCTCTTGCAGTAAGATTGATCAGTAAGGATGAATACCAGGTCCTGCTCCCAAAATATCCACAATTAGCCTGCTTCTATAGTCTACCCAAAATCCATAAGGGTATAAATCCCCTTAAAGGCAGGCCAATAGTTTCTGGCACAAATAGCCTCACGCAGAATATCAGTAATTATGTAGATTTGATTTTAAGACCTTTTGTTTTGGCCTTGCCTTCATACTTGAGGGACACTATGGAACTAGTAAATAAACTAGATGGTTTGTACGTCGAGGAAAATACTCTCCTTGCGAGTCTTGACGTAGAAGCCTTATACAGTTCTATCCCTCATGGAAAGGGGTTAGAGGCTATACAATATTTCCTGCAGACACGGGGAAATGATTTGATGTCCCATAATGATCTTGTGATAAAGCTGCTGGATTTCATCTTACATCATAATGTGTTTCTTTTTGGCCGTCACTTCTACCACCAGCTCAGGGGCGTGGCCATGCGTAGCCCATGTGCACCGTCGTACGCAAACCTGTACCTGGGCTGGTGGGAGAAGGAGACGGTATTTGGGGAAGAAATGGCAGAGTGGGCTGGTTACATCTCGATGTGGCTTCGGTACATCGATGATGTTCTGATCTTTTGGACTGGTTCAGAGGTGGCTTTCAGCAATTTCGTGAAGGCCCTTAATATAAATAACTATGGGCTCTTCTTTACCTCTGAGATCAGTTCTAGTCAAATGACATTTTTGGATTTGACCATTGCAAAGGCGATTGATGGCAGGATTCATACTAGCCTTTTTCGCAAAAGCACTGCAACCAATAGTCTACTACATTGGGGTAGTTGTCACCCCTTGCCACTAAAAAGAGGCATCCCCAAAGGCCAATACCTCCGGGTCCGCCGCAACTGTTCTTCCTTTTCAGATTTTCGCCTCCAGGCGAGGAATTTGGAAGACAGATTTTTGCGGCGTGGTTACCCCCGTAAGGTGTTGGCCTCCGCTTACCAACACTCTCTGAGTAAAACTCGTGAATCTTTATTGAATCCACGGCAGAGGGACTCCAGTCCTGATTTGGTTCATTTAATAGCAACATTCGATACTGCTAATAAACACGTCAAGAGTGTTCTAGCGAAGTATTGGAACATCTTACTCATGGACCCTGACATTGGACATTTGGTAGGACAGTCCCCGACGGTGACATACCGTAGAGGTCGCAACCTCAAGGACCGCCTTGTCCACAGTTTTTTCCAATCCACACAGTCCAAAACATGGTTGGAACGGAGTCCGAAGGGAACTTTCAGGTGTGGTGGATGTGTTGCATGTGCTGTCATTCAGACCGGACGCACTTTTAGATGCACCACTACTGATAGGACGTATGAGATTAGGTGCTTTGCTAACTGTAAATCCACTGGTCTGGTATATCTTGCCACCTGCTTATGTGGTTTACAATACGTCGGCAAGACTATCCGACAGTTCCGCCGACGTATTGGTGAACATCTTAATGATATAAAAAACGAGGCAGACACGTCCATCGCTCGCCATGTCATGAATCACCACCCAGGTGAAGTTCGCTGCATGAAATTTCAATGCATAGAAATCGTGCGTCCATCACCTAGAGGTGGTGATTTTGATCAGCTTCTTTTACGTAAGGAAGCCCAATGGACATTCAGGCTTGGTACTGTTCGTCCTCAGGGTCTAAATGAGCATATTTCATTTGCCTGCTTTATTGATTAAGGTCTTGTTTTGTTCATAGTTCTCCTCCATAATAAGCAGTTTGTTTATTGGTGTGATGTAATTTTCATATGTTGCTATTATCAAAGATTTGAACATGTACACAATGTATAGTATTTTTTCCTCCTTATACAACACTATAGGGGGATGGGTTCTATACCATCTTGATAGCACTGGCTTTCTAGCCTTCCTGTCCAGGTCCTTCCTGGGTCTTATTGTCCCACTTATGCGATATCCTGCCCAGTATATTCCCTTTACGTTTATTATAGGGGGTTTGTGACACTCATCGTTCACAGCTCCGTGCACGGGGGTGGGGAAGAAGTCAAGTAATTTGTCTCCTCCCCCGGCGCGGTGATTGGCTGTGCAGTGCCTCCCCTCTCTTTGAATGGGGGTGTGGTCTCCTTAATTTAAACCAGCACTGGCGGCCGCCGCGCTACGGCCGTCATAGTGCCGGAGGCGCCGTCACACACCATCAGTGTGGCAGCGTGGCTTAGGCTAATATTGTTACTTACACTGTTTAGATGCTCCTGATGAGTACGTTTGTATGAAACGCGTCGAGCCCAGACGCAGTGTCAGATAGCCTTTAGTCTATATGGTCAGCGCTAGTTAGTAGTTGAGTGCATTTGGAAGGTTATTCATAGCATCGCCGTTATAGCCTAACACGAGGCTTCCAGGGATGTGTTGACCTCTGTGTATGCTGTTAGATGAAGCTGTGTTTCCATTGATCCCACACTGAGCACTACTGGCTCTAATATACAGTGTTGGGCTCCATTCCTATGCAGCTCCTCTTATATGCGAGGTAACATTTGATACGTGGGTGATGGTTGGGGGAAATACTCTCCTCCACCATTACTGATGAAATGTATCAACAAATAATGGATTAATTTCCGCAATTTCCTCACTATTGTGGCACAATAGCGCTTGGGCATTTTGCTGGCTCACATATACCTATAGCGAGCTTTTATGCTTACGCCCTTGTGTTTTTATACTCCTGTATTCCAGCTAGTAACAAGACCCGTTGCTTTTGGGACTGTGGAGTATTTTTTATTTCACATACATCCACTCACTTGACCCTTCCCCATGTTTGTTTTACAGTTTGTGAGTCCATATGCAATAAGTTGCGAATAAAATTAGTTTTAGTGTTCACTAGGTCAGTGATTGATTATTTATACAGTGACACCTACAGTATTCAATACCTTTTTTTTCCGTTAATTACATCATTTTGCCTTTGCAGCTCAAGAAGGGGATGTTTTGCATGGTAAGAATGGCTGAAGTGCATGCATAGTTTCCTTGACATTTTTAAGACATCATACAGTTGGGTGGAAGACTTCAGGAACTGGGAGACATGGGTCAGCCTTCCCTTGGGGAAGCAGAGACAGGATGTTCTTCCCGTTATCAGTGACCATAGCTCCATTCTCCAGTTGGCGAGGAGAAAGCCAGGATTTAATTAATTGGTTGATGATGCTGTGCAGTTCCTACCTGGTGTGATTCCATATGCAAAGGCTGACCAGGTACAGAACTACATGACACTACTCTGAACTGTACTGACAGTGGAAGCTTAGGACAAGGTGGATGATGAAGAGACAGAGGAGGACATTGGCATAGAAATCCTATGAATACAACATGGCAGCGGCATTGCCATCACCTGGCCAAGTTGCTGGTGTGCCTGGGCCAGAACCACATTTACCTAGTGGACTGTAAAGGAAATATATTGTCATTGGCCATAGTTACAGCTCCACACTTCAGTGTTGGCATGAACTGTACCAGACACCAAAAGGTTAAAGAACTGGCCCACCTTCTGCTGAACATATGTGTGCAGGGCTGGTACAGCTTTTTTAAAGAAGGCTTGGGACTCTACCTTGGGTGGGTGCAAGCCATCAGTTCTCTGAAATGTTCAGAGTCCACCACATGGAAAGGGAGGGACTGTAGTACCAGCAACTTGGCCAGGAGCACGTTCAGCTTCTGCGCCGTTGGATGAGTGTACGCATACTGTTGTCGCTTTGCAATCGCCTCGGTGATTGATTGCTGGCAAAACACGTGGCGAGGAGTAGGAGTAGCATCAGGAGCAATAGACGATAGGAAGGAACAACAGCTTCCATCTGCTGAGGTTGAGTTTCCCTGACTGCTGGAGAAAATGTGCGGGCTGCTGGGAGATGCAGCATTTGCTGCGTCAGGCTTTTCCCCTACATTAGTGACACACTTTTCCCAGGGCCCTTTATTCCCAGGGTCCAAGTGTTTACACAGGGCCATGGTGCAAATATTAACACCCTTACCACGCTTCACCTACTGCCCACATATCCTATATACTACCACGCTAACATCCTTCAGTGACTTGATAAAAAATTCCCACACTGCCGAGTATGGAATTTTACCCGCACTACTCCGTGCTGACTGCCTGCCGCTGCCTTAATGAACTCGCGCACCGCTAGTATTTTCCTGACAGGTACTCTCCTAAGAAGCAGGCAGTCTACCCTAGGCACTGCTTCCACCCTGCTGACTCATCGGCCATGCTGCCACCCTGCTGTTCTCTCACGGGCCTGCTGCCACGTCACCTCCTGACAGCTCCCACATGTTGAAACATCTGTCCCTACGTTCAGTTCCCTGTAAAATGGCAGAGAGCAGGTGAATTAGGCTTTTTATAGGGCTGTGACATCACAGCGGATGGCTATCTGCTGATTGGCTAGCTGCACGGAATTATGGGCCATATGTCCTTCCCAGGCTTCTTACTTTCACCTTGTAACATGTGTATCTGCCATTTTAGGGAAAAAAATTGTTTCTTTACAACGAAGCGAGAGGAGATTCGGATTTGTTGTAAATCAAAGTTTCCCTGAAATTTGGATTGAATTCAATTTGTTTTACTTCGATTCTCTCAACACTGCTGAAGATTTTCTTTCAGTAGAACTAAAGGGCCTAGGTCAACCCCTGGAAAACAATTTTATAGCATTATCCTTTCTCCATCGAACTTTACAGTTGGCACAGTGCAGTCAGACAGGTACTGTAATGTTCTCCTGTCTGTCACCAAACCCAGACTTATTTATCAGACTACCAGATAGTGAAGCATAATTTGTCATTCCATAGAACATGTTTCCACTGCTCCAGAGTCCAGTAGTGGTGGTGATGTTAATGCTAGATGAGGCTTGGAAGCCTGCAGTTATTGAGCTAGCAAATTGTTGGTGACTTTTATGAACTATACACCTCAGAGTTCAGTGACTGAACTCTGTAATTTTATGTGGTCTGCCACTTCATTGCTGAGTTGCCAGGGTTCCTAAATGCTTCCACTTTGCAATTATACTACTCACAGTTGATGGTGAAATATCTAGGAGGGAAGAAACTGAATTGTTACAATAGTAGCATCTTATCACGTTGAAATTCAGTGAGCTCTTTAGTACTAGCTATTCTTTCACCTTCAGTTCCAGGTAAATTTATCATTCAGTAGCAATAAAGGGTAATCCAAAACAAATCTCACTGTGTTTTAAACACTCTCCCCTTGAAGGTAGCCAACAAGGTTGTCACTCAGGTGCTGCCCAAAGTATATGAGAAACTTAGTAAACTTATGACAAGCTTCTTACACAAGTTCTCTAATGCTTTTCTCCATTAATCTTTAGAAATTGTTACTGAAAGTTATACGTTTTTGCTCTG
Source organism: Rhinella marina (assembly GCA_900303285.1). Taxonomy (NCBI): domain Eukaryota; kingdom Metazoa; phylum Chordata; class Amphibia; order Anura; family Bufonidae; genus Rhinella; species Rhinella marina. The sequence continues at coordinate 19,995 of ONZH01004036.1, forward strand.
GTTATGACATTGTGATTTCTCTTAGGAACAAGTGCAGGGCTGTGTACAGTCCATCATTAGTCAAACTGATGTTATCCTTGGTGCATTCGCTGGTAAAATACATCACTGCACACCCAGGGACTGGATCATATGCTCAGATCAACCAATAAATATTGCAACGGCAGGAGGGCCTTCCACCCATTACAGTAAAGACTGACATGATTAAAGTAAATTGAGTGTAAAATGTTATACTGAAAAACATTGATGCACTGTAAATCTAAAGGTGTACCGAGAAAGCAGTCATGAATTCATTAAGAGTCACCTCATTACCTACCATATGTTACGCTAGAACCTATTTAAAGGCTTCTTCCTGCAGATAAATGGAAAGGTTTTCCTTCATTACATCTCTATATAAACAACTAAATTGGTTTAATCAATTTTATTTCAACTCCTAGAAATTGATAACTACAGAAGCATAAAAGATTACAGTGGTCATAGTGCTGCCTTGTATGATATTTCCAAAAGTTGTGACCTTGTAGAATGGAGACTGACATTACCTTATCTTTCCATATACAATTAAGTAATGAGCTAATGGAATGTCACAGCAATGAGGGAATGTTTTCCCTGATGCAAATATCAGAGCGTTGGACTGTAAAGCACCATACAGTGACTCTCTGCAACAGATTTGCTTCAATACCTGAACTGTGTTGTGTTATTTCTCGCTAATGTACAGCATTAGTGGAGGCAAGCCAGACAAGAGCTTTTGCAGATTGCTGAGTTATAAAGATATTAGCTTTACCTATAAAAAAAAATTGCCAAGCAATAGTCTAGATCACATCTTCGGAACAACAATGAATAAAAAAAAACTGTCCCATTTACAATCATACTAAATAAAACTTAATGCCTCTATTATTAAATAGTTGCTTTACCTAATCATTCCTGTGTTATTTCTCCTGAATATTTCTGAATGCATTGACAACTGGGCAACATCACAGAGGCATATCACTACATAGTTTGGCACTGTCAGCACTGATTGGACAATGTCCGGGTTATAGACACAGCTGGTGACACCTATTTGTCAATTTATTGATAAATCTCCAGGCAGAATAACAGAGGAACCCTTTATACCCCAGGTATAAAGGCAATACTTGTGGAGACTTCATATCCACATCGATCATAGTCTCTTTTGGGATCCAAACTGCTTCTTTCTAATAGGGTATCTAAATCTATTCTTGCATGTTCCACCTTGATATTATATCTTTATTTACCTTTCCGCCATCATTTGTTGTATTACAGACGTAGAAGCTCTCAACCTGAGTGTGATATCATGTCTCACTGTAATATTACATCACAAAAGCCATGTAGTGAGAGCTGTTCATGGAGGTGGTCTTAAGTTAGAAAAAGCAGAGATATAAATATATAAATTAAAAGTTTTACTAAATCTTTACCCACAAAATTATGTATCAATCTGCTCAGCTCCTTCTCTATAACATGTTGCCTGCAGATTGCACTGTATTTTGTGATGGCAGGTTCTCTTTAACACATTAAGAATAAAGGTGAGAATAGCTTTATCAGTATTATTTTTATTGTGTACTAGCAGAAGGACCCGGCTTCGCTTGGGTATATTTCATCTATTTCATTTAATGTTTCTGTGTGTCGTTGCAGAGAGAAAGTCAATGCAGCTGACAGAAGTTGATTTTTACCTTCATTTTTTCAATCCCCATTGGCTGCGGAGAGAGAGGGGGCATGACCAGACCGTGTCAAGGGTGTGGTTTTGCGGGACCTTGGGGGGGTTGCTTTTAAGTCCTTCTTTTGAGGGTGCCCTGAATTACAGGTCGATGCCATGGTAATTTATGAGGACACACAATGGGTAGCAGTGGAAGAAAACATCTTTTATTACTACTGAACGGTCGTAGTCTAAAATTAGTATATTTCATTTATTCAATTTAATGTTTCTATGTGTCGTTGCAGAGAGAAAGTCAATGCAGCTGACAGAAGTTGATTTTTCCCTTCATTTTTCAATCCCCATTGGCTGTGGAGTGGGAGGGGGCATGACCTGATGGGGTCAGGGGCGTGGTTTAGCGGGACCTTGGGGGGTTGCTTTTAAGTCCTTCTTTTGAGGATGGCCTGAATTACAGGTCAGTACCATGGAAACACAGTGGGTAGCAGTGGAAGAAAACATTGCTTTGCACGGGTATATGTAATCTATTTCATTTAATGTTTGTGTGTGTCATTGCAGATAGAAAGTCATCCTCCCTCCCACCCCTGTAGCTGATTTTTACCTTCAATCCCCGTTGGCTGCTGAGTGGGAGGGGGCGTGGCCTGATTGAGTCAGGGGCATGACTTAGCGAGACCTGGTGCGGGGGTTTTAAGTCCTTCTTTTGAGTGTGGCCTAAATTACAGGTCGATGCCATGGTAATTTATGAGGACACGCAATGAGTAGCAGTGGAAGAAAACATCTTTCATTACTACTGAACGGTCTTAGTCTAAAATTAGTGTATTTCATCTATTTCATTTAATGTTTCTGTGTGTCGTTGCAGAGAGAAAGTCAATATAGCTGACAGAAGTTGATTTTTACCTTCATTTTTTCAATCCCCATTGGCTGTGGAGTGGGAGGGGGCATGACCTGACCGGATCAGGGGCGTGGTTTAGCGGGAGTTTTGTGGGGTTTCTTTTAAGTCCTTCTTTTGAGGTTGGCCAGATCAATGTCATGGTTATTTATGAGGATACGCAATGGAAGAAAACATCTTTTATTACTACTGAATGGTCTTAGTCTAAAATTAGTCTAAAACATAAGTAATATTTCTGGTAACCGGAATACCCCTTTAACAGTGTGATCCACAGCACTCTGCCCCTTTAAAGCAGTGAAGAGAAATGGCTGGGTTGTTATTTACCTGAGATCCTCAGCTGGCTGCTAATTACCTGGCTTGGTTGTTATGGAAACCGATATGTATGTGGAGAAAATGGCAGTTGGGATTTGAAGTGAAATGCATCCAGGCTAATATTGGCTAATGGAGATCATATTTTGGGAATATCTCGGGAACCGTACGTCCTAGAGAGCTGAGACCTGGTCTAAAACCTTCCCAGACACCTGTGTGCCGAATTTTGTGAAAATCGGTCCAGTAGCTTGGTCGCGCGAGAACAAACACACAGACAGACAGAAACTCATTTTTAGAATATTAAGAGATTATGTCTTGGTGATGCATTCAGGGAATGGGTCTAGGCCTTGGAATTTTCATATCACGTAGAGGTCCTTGTGACCTTATCATGTGTCTAAGACATGTTTGTTAAATTGTTTTGTGTTTTTCTAATTATTTTTAAACTAGTTAGTGTTTTTACTTTTTGTATATTCTTGTATTTTTTAGTTGAAATGACACATGCATGTGCACTTTTGTAAAAAAAAAACTTTTTATTGAGTTTTCAACATTTTTCCAATACCATGGACATACAGACTAGTTTTATACTGTCTGCATGAACAAAGATACAATCATCATGATACAATACACATAAAGTACCCTCTCCCCCCTCCCCTCCCCCCCAAACAGATGTCTCATGCCAAGACCCACATTATACGCCCTAAGTTGGTGCTACACCTTTCTGTCAACAGTAGCTCCTTGTCTTTTATGTATCAGTGTACCTTTAATGCTCCCAACCTCCCTGCAATATCTTCTTTCAAGTACCATTCTGTGTGTTTAAAGGGCTCAACAATAAGACGTATGACCTCCTTGTCTTGCGATGACAAAATAAATGTCTTCCATTTTTTGAAGAATGATGTTGTCTTTGTCCCTTTGTGGGTTAAAGCATAAGCTCTATCATAATGCATGTATAGAGTCATTTGATTGGTTACCTCATGAGTAGTAGGCATTTTGGGTTGGAGCCAATGTTGAAGTAAAGTTCTCTTAGCTACCAGCAGAGCTGCCACCACAACCAATGGAAGAGGACCAGTCTCGGGGCTCGCGTAGAACAACAATATCTGAGGCACCAGTGGCAGGTTGACTCCCCACACCTCTTTAATGTATTCCCTCACGCCATTCCAGAAATTCACACTCGCTGGGCATTGCCACATACAGTGATACAAGTCTGTGGCATGTAGGGAACATTTGGGACATGCTATTATCCTATCCTGTGATTCCCTCCACTGTTCACTGATGACCGCTCTATTGAGTCTACCTAAACCCTCCACTATCTGTTTCGGAAGGTCAGTATCATTCAAAATCTCACTCCAGGTTTTAAAGAGCCTTTGAGATGAGATATCCAAGAGGCGGGACAATAAGCCCCTATATAGCCAGGTTATTGAGCGTTTTACTTGGCTACCTTTGATATATTCATCAAACTCATTGTCCTGTAGCTCCCGAGACTGGTCCCTCAACCGACTCCCACAAAATGACTTGATTTGGGCAAAAGGCAAATAGTCAGTCGTTGGGACCCTAAATCTGCTATTAATTTCCGTCAAGGTTAGCCAACGGTGTTCTCCCATATGCCACAAGTCCCATAATGTATTGATCCCTCCCACTTTCCATTTGTCAAACATTTTATTATTGTTTCCCTGAGCGAAGGTCGGGCTCCGCCACAAAGGCAAATATTTGGATATCTGATGCGATAACTTAAATCTATGCCGGACCTCTTTCCATGCTGCAATATTGCCCTTGAGGACCAAACTTTGCTTTACTTCTTTTGGGAGTTCTGAATAAGGAGTATGCAATAACGAGACTAAATGCCAAGGTCTAGCTAATTCGCTCTCCAAGCTGTAATTTGAGTGAGAGTTAGACTGGTTAATCCAGTCGGACACATGTCTCATCAAACATGCCAAATTGTAACCCCTGCAATGCGGGAAGCCCGCTCCCCCCTGAATCTTCAATAAAGAGAGTTTCATCAAAGAAATCCTCGGTCTCTTCTTTCTCCATATAAACCCTGAAAATATTTTCTGGATTCTGTCTACATCTTTGTGGGTGAGGAGCAAGGGGATTGTCTGAAGCGGGTACAACAGCCTGGCAAAGGATACCATTTTTATTAAGTAGCAGCGTCCCAAAAGAGACAATGGAAGCCTTTCCCACACCTTTAGTTCATTCTCAATTTTTGTAATCAAAGGCGGGTAATTAAGGTGATATAATGATTCTGGTGTCTTACCCACCGAAATGCCTAGATATGTTAATGATTTCCTTGCCAAGGAAATTGCTTGTCCCAATTTCGCCAATTCCCCGCTGATAGATTCATTTTTAGACAGAGTAGTTCACTTTTAGAGACATTAATCCTAAATCCCGACACCTTCCCGAAATCCTCCAATATACTAAATGTTTTCCCCAGATCTCTAACTGGGTTTGCTAGATATAGAAGAATATCGTCCGCAAATGCTGTCAGCTGGACCGTCTCTCTGCCCACACTGCTATTCCCGAGATCTCCCTTTTGTAATTTTTTTCTTAAATGCTTTCAAATAACAGAGGAATTCTGGCACCATGCAGAGTTCTAAAAAGATGCTCCAGAATGAATTTCATGAGAAATATTAATATTTACTAAAATATATATCTACCAGAAGAGCTGACAGTTCTTCTTTAAAAAGGACATGTTTCTAAGTACCTCTGCATAATCATGTTCAATTTTCTAAGTTTTTTACATATTGTAATGGATTCCATAGATGTGTATGAAAAACCTGAAAGGTCACTGATTCTCAGAAACAATGATCGCCTTAAGAAAAAGACACTGTGCTCCATAGTATACACTGTATGTAAAAGTATGACTATGGAACATGAAGTATTGAAAATAAAATCTCAAACAATCAGCAATGAAATGGAAATATGATAAAAGAGAAATGTTATATTCTGACTGGATTTTTTGCTATCCAGTCATTTTGGTCATGGGGCAGTCTTTCATGCAGTCTAAATGGAAAATGGTTTTATAAGTCAACAGAATAACTCTCACATTCAAGAGTATGTAGGACAGTCTTCTTTATTCTCTACAACAACATATGAAGTGAGCTAATCTATCATACCTACAGACAGTCTTTTAGGTCCAATTCCTCCCTTCCATCTTTTTTGCCAAACTGACCTTCATTCTGATCCTATTCTTCTTTACAGATAAACTCTTTCAATAGCTGCAAAAATTCACTGCTTTCTAAAGTCAATAAAATAGCACTTTGACAGAAGGTTTGGTGAACTGAAATATTGTACCTCATAGTGAGTGAGTTAATGCTTTGGTGTATTTGAAGACTTCTTATATACATATCAGTGATTTTCTTGTCAGAATTTTGAGAACATGCAACAACTCTGTGTTCTGCAAACATTCGCTTACTAATAACGAACATACAGTTGTTAAAGGTACACTACTTATGTGAACATGAGTGTACAAATTGCTTACGAATCCTCAGCGCACATAATATGCAGGTACGCACAATGCTAGGCTGCGGCTTGCACTCCTCAGAGGAAGAGCGAAGTTTTACAAATGGCATCCAGGCCTTCTTCAACATTTAGCTCTGGAGAGCTTAAATACATGATCCGGCTGATGGACCGGCAGGATTACGATGGCACACACCGATACCCAAACCAGCAGAAGTGCAGCAGATGATTCGAGGCTTGCGGCCAACTATTACGAAGTCTACCAGTAGAAGCTGCGGCTACATGTCCTTTGGCACTGCTGGCCTGTGCCCCCTTCTCCTTCTTTTTTTTGGAGCTCGAGTTCTGGCTGGAAGTGGAACCCTTTTGCTATTACGTGCCAGACATTTTCACTTCACTGTGGCCCTGCAGGTCTCTCTCCCTGTCTGATTAATATTATTAGCCCTGCACTTGCCCTGCACTGGCCCTGATATGTGTATTATTATGGATGCCCAGAACAACACCACAATTTCCAGAAAACAGTTCTCTGTCTTTCACAACTTCACAGTGCTTCTGCTCGTCTCAGCAGTCGCAGCACAACTGATGTCGCTGGCTTACTGAGCCTATGGGCCAATCAGAGCAAGCCCTTCCCACTAGTTCAGGTGACCGCTTTCTTCCCAGGCTTTTTGCCGCCTATTTTCTGCATGAATAATGAACTTACAGTAGAAGTTCGCTAATTAACTGAATTCGTACGCAGCAGCGTATAAATTAACTTATACATAGCATTAGCGTACAATTCATCAGACAAGTACGTAGCGTATGCGTAGAAAGGTTTAAAAACATTTAAGTTTCGAACGGAGCGAATCTGAAAAAATCCAGATTTGCTTCGGAGTAGAAAATTCCACAGAAAAAAGTAATTTTATGTCAGATGGGTTTTTGAAAAAGTCAGCAATTTAATTCTAAAGGTGAGCAATGCAAGATACACTAATATGGACAAAAGTATTGGGACACATCTCATAATCATTGAATTGAGGCGTTTTATTCAGTCCTGTTTTCACAGGTGTGTAAAATCCAGCATCTAGCCATGCAGTCTGCCTTTTCAAACGTTTTTTAAAAAGAATGGGTAGTTCAAATCAGCTTACTGAATTTCAGCGTAATACTATAATAGGTTACTTACACTACAAACAAGTCAGTTTATGACATTTCTTCCCTCCTAGATATTCCACAATCAATTGTGAGTGGCATTGTTTCAAAGTGGAAGCATTTAAGAACCGCAGCAACTCAGTCATGAAGTGGCAAACCAAGTTAAAGTACAGGGTCCTAAGTGTTAAGATAAAAGTGCATAAAAGTCACCAACGCTGCGCTGACTCAGTAACTGCAGACTTCTTAACATATCCTCAGGCCAGTGGCGTACATAGAGAAGTAAGGACCCCATAGCAAGAATCAGACCAGACGCCCCAAAGGAAAGAAGGGTTTCTGCCTAAACCCTTTTCAATGACCCTTGGGCCATTTTCCACTGCCTCATTTACTAAAATTTGTTCCTGTAGATAGTAGTTTCCTGACCAAGTTTTCACCTTCAGTAGAAGAGGAGATAATTCCAACTAAGACTGGGCCCCCTCTTGCCCAGGGCCTCATAGCAGTCGCATGGTCTGCCGCCATGGTAGTTAAACACCCCTGCCTCAGGCATTAGCTTCATTATTAAAAAAAAGTGCACTGGGAGATTAATGGCCTTGGTTTCCATTGCTAAAAATCTGCATGCAAGCCTTACATCACCAAACATAAGTCTTAGATGGAGTGAGATAAAGCACAACACCACTGGACTCTGAAGCACTGAAAACGTGTTCTGTGGAGTGAGAAATCACTTCTCTAACTGGCAGGCTAATGGACGAGTCTGGGTTTGGCAGGAGAGGATTACCTGCCTGACTGCATTGTACCAACTGAAAAGTTTGGCAGAAGAGGGATAACACTATGGGTTTGTTTTTCAGGGGTTGGTCTTGGTCAATCAGTTCCAGTGAAGTAAAATCTTAATCAAGACATTTGGAACAATTGTATGCTTCCAACTTTGTGGGAAAAGTTTGGGGAAGGTCCTTTCTCTGTTCCAGCATGATCCAAGTGCACACAGTAAGGTCCATAAAGAAAAGGTTTGGTGACTAGAGATGAGCGAGCATACTCGTCCGAGCTTGGTACTCGTTCGAGTATTAGGGTACTCGTAAGTACTCGCAGCTCGGACGAGTATCTCGCCATACTTGAGGAAATGGCAACTTCCGCATCGTGCTTTTCTGGCGCCTAAAAACACAGCCAATCACAAGCCAGGAGACTCTACAGTACACCCAGCATCACGTGGGGCCCTTACATGTCGATAGCAGGGGTTGGCTGGCCTGATCAGGTGACCCTGGAATATACTACCGACTGGCCGCGGCGCTCGGCTCAGATGCCGTCTGGATGTCGTTAGGGATAGAGCTGCTGCCTTTCAGGGACAGTGTTAGGGCCTGCATTTAGTTGTCTGTTAGGCAGGGATCACCCACAAGGAACCCAACAGCCCTTCTAAGGGCTAGAAGACATTTTATTTATTTTTTTTTGTCACTTGGCTGGCTGGCACTAGTAGTGCAGCTATCGCCATATCTAACCCTGTTTTTTTTTTTTTTTTTTCTATCTCAGTGATACAAATCCATTGCACACAGCACTGTGGAACCATTCTGTGTGTCACAGTTCAGCACTGACTCACTCCAATCCATATATACTGTCCAGGTGACACTTTCTGTACGTCACACAATACAACCAAGTCATTTGCTACCAATATCATCTACCGCTTGATCCAGAAAATTCTCTGTGTGACATTTCTCTGGGTCACAGACTAAATAGCCACCGTTAACAGGGTGTCAGTCAGTTCTACCATATTTCCTGCACGTCACGTTCCCAAAAAAACAAAATATAAAAAAAAAAATTATTAGTTCAGTTGTTTTAGCTCAGTGATACAAATCCATTTTACTCAGCTTTGTGTAACCTTTCTGTGTGTCACAGTTCAGCACATTCGCTCCGATCCGTATATACTGTCCAGGTGACACTTTCTGTACGTCACACAATACAACCAAGTCATTTGCTGCCAATATCATCTACCGCTTGATCCAGAAAATTCTCTGTGTGACATTTGTCTGGGTCGCAGACTAAATAGCCACCGTTAAGAGGGTGTCAGTCAGTTCTACCATATTTCCTGCACGTCACGTTCCCAAAAAAACAAAATATAAAAAAAAAAAATTATTAGTTCAGTTGTTTTAGCTCAGTGATACAAATCCATTTTACTCAGCTTTGTGTAACCTTTCTGTGTGTCACAGTTCAGCACATTCGCTCCCATCCGTATATACTGTCCAGGTGACACTTTCTGTACGTCACACAATACAACCAAGTCATTTGCTACCAATATCATCTACCGCTTGATCCAGAAAACTCTCTGTGCGACATTTCTCTGGGTCGCAGACTAAATAGCCACCGTTAACAGGGTGTCAGTCAGTCCTACCATAGTTCCTGCACGTTACGTTCCCAAAAAAACAAAATTGTAAAAAAATATAAAAAAACAAATATAAAAAAAAAAATATTTTTTCAGTTGTTTTAGCTCAGTGATACAAATCCATTTTACTCAGCTCTGTGTAACCTTTCTGTGTGTCACAGTTCAGCACATTCGCTCCCATCCGTATATACTGTCCAGGTGACACTTTCTGTACATCACACAATACAACCAAGTCATTTGCTACCAATATCATCTACCGCTTGATCCAGAAAATTCTCTGTGTGACATTTCTCTGGGTCACAGACTAAATAGCCACCGTTAACAGGGTGTCAGTCAGTTCTACCATATTTCCTGCACGTCACGTTCCCAAAAAAAACAAAATATAAAAAAAAAAAATTATTAGTTCAGTTGTTTTAGCTCAGTGATACAAATCCATTTTACTCAGCTTTGTGTAACTTTTCTGTGTGTCAGAGTTCAGCACATTCGCTCCCATCCATATATACTGTCCAGGTGACACTTTCTGTACGTCACACAATACAACCAAGTCATTTGCTACCAATATCATCTACCGCTTGATCCAGAAAACTCTCTGTGCGACATTTCTCTGGGTCGCAGACTAAATAGCCACCGTTAACAGGGTGTCAGTCAGTCCTACCATAGTTCCTGCACGTTACGTTCCCAAAAAAACAAAATTGTAAAAAAAATATAAAAAAACAAATATAAAAAAAAAATATTTTTTCAGTTGTTTTAGCTCAGTGATACAAATCCATTTTACTCAGCTCTGTGTAACCTTTCTGTGTGTCACAGTTCAGCACATTCGCTCCCATCCGTATATACTGTCCAGGTGACACTTTCTGTACGTCACACAATACAACCAAGTCATTTGCTACCAATATCATCTACCGCTTGATCCAGAAAACTCTCTGTGCGACATTTCTCTGGGTCGCAGACTAAATAGCCACCGTTAACAGGGTGTCAGTCAGTTCTACCATATTTCCTGCACGTCACGTTCCCAAAAAAACAAAATATAAAAAAAAAAATTATTAGTTCAGTTGTTTTAGCTCAGTGATACAAATCCATTTTACTCAGCTTTGTGTAACCTTTCTGTGTGTCACAGTTCAGCACATTCGCTCCCATCCGTATATACTGTCTAGGTGACACTTTCTGTACGTCACACAATACAACCAAGTCATTTGCTACCAATATCATATACCGCTTGATCCAGAAAATTCTCTGTGTGACATTTGTCTGGGTTGCAGACTAAATAGCCACCGTTAAGAGGGTGTCAGTCAGTTCTACCATATTTCCTGCACGTCACGTTCCCAAAAAAAGAAAATATAAAAAAAAAAAAAAATTTTTCAGTTGTTTTAGCTCAGTGATACAAATCCATTTGACTCAGCTGCGTGTAACCTTTCTGTTTCTCAGTTCAAAACATTTGCTCACATCCGTATATACTGTCCTGGTGACACTTTTTGTACGTCACTTAATTCTACCGGACTTAATTTTTTTTTTTTTATCATACACCTATATACAAAAAATGTTGAACCCCAGGGCTAAGGGCCGAGGGCAAGAGCGTGGGCGTGGGCATTCAATTACTGCAGGGGGCAGAGGCCATGGTCCTGGGCAGGGTGAGAGAGCATCTGCTGATGAGGGAGCTGTGGAACGCCGCAGAGTTACACTCCTAAGCTTCATGTCTCAACTTACAGGGACACGTGGTAGAGGACTGTTGAAACCACAACAGTGCGAACAGCTGATCTCGTGGATTGCGGACAATGCTTCAAGTAATTTGTCCACCAGTCAGTCTTCCACGCAGTCCACCCACGTTACCCAAGGGAGCACTCCTATGGCTCCTCCACCTCAACCTCCTTCCCCCCAGTCTGCCCCCTCCCAGGAAAATTTGGAATGTGATCCCCTCATACTCTCAGGAACTGTTTTCTGGACCCTTCCCAGAGTCACAAACCACTTCTCAGGTTGCTGCTGACCTCGTTCCCGATGCCCAAGTTTTCCAACTGTCGCAGTCTGTGGGTGATGATAATGACAATGTTGAGTTAGTGGAAGAAGTTTGTAAAGAGGTGTCGGACGATGAGGAGACACGGTTGTCAGACAATGGTGAAGTTGTTGTTAGGGGAGGAATTCCGAGGGGGGAGCAGACTGAGGAATCGGAGGATGATGAGGTGACTGACCCAAGCTGGGTTGATATGCCGAGTGAAGACAGTGCTTCTGAGGCGGAGGTGAGTGCTGCACCAGAACAGCTTGTAAGAGGCAGTGGTGTGGCCAGAGGGAGAAGCAGGGCCAGAGCTGGTGCATCAGCAGCAACTGTTCCACGTAGTGAAGCTCCCGTGGCGAGGCCTAGATGTTCGCAAGTCTGGAGGTTCTTTAAAGAAAGTGAGGATGACCGACGGACTGTGGTGTGCAACCTGTGCCACACCAGGATCAGCAGGGGTGCCACCACTACTAGCCTAACCACCACCAGCATGCGCAGGCATATGAGTGCTAAACACCCCACTCAATGGAACCAAGGCCGTTCACCACCTCCTGCGGGTCACACCACTGCTCCTTCCCCTGTGTCGCTCGCTGCCTCTGCTAGTCAACCCCCCGCGTCACTCGCTGCCTCTGCTAGTCAACCCCCTGCCCAGGACCCCGGCACGAGCGCCTCCCGCCGGAAAACCACACCTTCGCCTCCACGATCCTCCACAGCGTCCACCAACATGTCCCAGCGCAGCGTTCAGCTGTCTTTACAGCAGACGCTGGAGCGCAAGAAGAAATACAGTTCCACCCACCCACATGCCCAAGCCCTCAACGTCCACATCTCCAAATTGCTTAGCCTGGAGATGCTGCCCTATAGGCTGGTAGAGACCGAGGCCTTTCGAAATCTCATGGCGGTGGCTGCCCCTCGGTATTCCGTCCCCAGCCACCACTATTTTTCCCGATGTGCCGTCCCAGCCCTACACCAGCACGTGTCACAGAACATCATCCGTGCCCTTACCAACGCTGTTTCTGAGAAGGTCCACCTAACCACGGACACGTGGACAAGTGCTGCCGGGCAGGGACACTACATCTCACTGACGGCACATTGGGTTAACTTGGTGGAGGCTGGGACCGAGAATGACCCTGGGGCCGCTCATGTACTGCCCACACCGAGGATTGCGGGGCCTACCTCAGTCACGGTCTCTCAGACGTACTATGCCTCCTACTCCTCCTCCGACCCCTCCTCCTCCACCGAATTACCATCCGTGGGCACGGCGCTTTCAGTCGGTAGCTCTAGGCGCAGCAGCAGTGCCGTGGGTAAGCGCCAGCAGGCGGTGCTCAAACTGCTGAGCTTAGGTGACAAAAGGCACACTGCCCAAGAGCTGTTACAGGGCATCACGGCGCAGACCGATCTGTGGCTGGCACCGCTGAACCTCAAGCCAGGCATGGTTGTGTGTGACAACGCGCGTAACCTGGTGGCGGCTCGGCAGACTGACACATGTGCCATGCCTGGCCCACGTGTTCAATCTTATAGTTCAGCGGTTCCTCAAGACATACCCCAATCTGTCTGATTTGCTCACCAAGGTGCGCCGCATCTGTGTGCATTTCCGCAAGTCGACCACAGATGCTGCCACTCTCAGGGCAGCGCAGCGCCGCCTACAACTGCCCGCTCACCGACTGTTGTGCGACGTGCCTACGAGATGGAATTCCACATTAAACATGTTATCCAGAGTTTACCAGCAGCGCAGAGCGATTGTAGACTACCAGATGTCATCTTCCACCAGAACTGGTAGTCAGGTCTCTCAGATTCCTCAAGTCTACAATGAGGAGTGGACGTGGATGTCTGATATCTGCCAGGTGTTGAGCAACTTTGAGGAGTCAACACTGATGGTCAGCGGCGATGCCGCCATTATCAGCCTCACCATCCCGCTGCTTTGCCTGTTGAAAAAATCACTGCTCAGCATCAAGTCGGATGCTTTGCGCTTGTCACATGAGACGGTGGAGGAAGATACGTCGCTTGATAGCCAGAGCACCCTCCGGTCTGTTTCTCAGCGCGTATCGGAGGAGGGGGATGAGGATGAGGAGGAAGAGGAGGAGAATGTCGGCGAGATAGTACAGGGTACCAGTGCTCAGTCCTTAACTCTTGAGTGTGTATGGGCTGAAGAAGAGGACTTGGAGGAGGAGGAGGAGGAGGAAATGGAGAGTCAGGTCAGTGAGGAGAGGGAATTCTTGCGTGTTGGGACTCTGGCGCACATGGCAGACTTCATGTTAGGCTGCCTATCCCGTGACCCTCGCGTTAGAAGAATTTTTCAAACACCGATTACTGGGTGTTCACTCTCCTGGACCCCACGGTACAAGCAGAACCTTTCCACTCTCATCCCTGCAGAGGAAAGGAGTATGAGAGTGAATAGGTATCAACAGGCCCTGGTGCACAGAGGGAGCTGTACAGAAAGATGGTGAGGGAGTACCTAGCTGACCATACCAACGTCCGGACCGATCACTCTGCTCCATACAACTACTGGGTTTCAAAGCTGGACACGTGGCCTGAACTGGCGCTGTACGCCTTGGAGGTGCTGGCCTGCCCTGCCGCTAGCGTTCTGTCAGAGCGGGTATTCAGTGCAGCTGGTGGCGTCATCACCGATAAGCGTACACGCCTGTCAACTGACAGCGCTGACAGGCTGACGCTTATTAAAATGAACAAAGCCTGGATTTCACCGGAATTCAAATCTCCTCCGGGGGAAAGCAGCTAAAGATTTAAATAACTTATGTATCCGATTCCTCCTCTCTACTCCTCCTCCTCCTCCTCCTCCTCCTCCATATCGTCTTTGCCTAATGCTGACCCAAAAAATGCCATTTTTTAGAGGTCCAACTGGCACTCTTTTAGCACAATTTTTTCAGGAGGGCCCCCTACAGGCCCTCTCTTCAAACAATTTTTCAGGAGGGCCCCCACAGCCCTCTATTCCAACAATTTTCCAGAGGTCCACTACAGGCCCTCTATTCCAACAATTTTTCCCAGAGGTCCACCTACAGGCCCTCTATTCCAACAATTTTTCAGAGGTCCACCTACAGGCCCTCTATTCCAACAATTTTTCCAGAGGTCCACCTACAGGCCCTCTATTCCAACAATTTTTCCAGAGGCCTCCCAGCACCTACAGGCCCTCTATTCAACAATTTTTCCAGAGGTCCACCTACAGGCCTCTATTCAAACAATTTTTCCAGAGGTCCACCTACAGGCCCTCTCTTCAAACAATTTTTCCGGAGGGCCCCCTACAGGCCCTTCTATTCAAACAATTTTTCCAGAGGTCCACCTACAGGCCCTCTCTTCAAACAATTTTTCAGGAGGGCCCCCCTACAGGCCCTCTATTCAAACAATTTTTTCCAGAGGTCCACCTACAGGCCCTCTATTCAAACAATTTTTCCAGAGGTCCACCTACAGGCCCTCTATTCAAACAATTTTTCCGGAGGTCCTCCTACAGGCCCTCTCTCCAATTCCAGTTCCAAGTTTTATTTGCGCATACTGCATACATTTTTATTTTTGGGATAGGTGTGAAAAATAATATTACTTGCGAATCTATATTGCCCAACATTGGATACGGTAGCAAGTAGAAGACCAAACACATGCTGCTCACAGGGTTCCGCAAATTCCTGGTCCACCCGCATCTGTTCCTGTGCCTGATCCACCCAAGTTGAATCTGTCCCATCATGAGAAAGTCCCCCCAAGGAGTCCCCACTGTAACTTGCTTCCCATACAACTACCTCACCCCCCGACACCTGTGTCTCGCCATTGTCCACCACCTCCTCAGACAACACTGGTAAATCCACACTGTCAGCACACGGAAACAGCAAAAGGTCTTGCGAATTGGGGCAGAGAATGTTCTGGGCTAGCACATCAGAGAAGGGGTGACTATGGGGTTCCAGGGAGTACGTGACCACATGCAATCTCCATCTAAAAAGTCATGCCACACTTGATCAATCTCATAATTTACGACTGTACCTGTTGATGCTAAATTTTTAAGTTGGGGTCCTGCGTCGTCATTCTAAATACATCCGGCTGTTGTCACCAACACACACGCTAGCCCAGGGGGCACTCCTCTGGCTCTTCCACCGAAACCTCCTTGCCCCACCCTGCCCCCCCACCTACAGGCCCACTCTCCAAACAATTGACGTCTTTTTCCTATCTTTCTCTCTCTCCAAACTATTTTTCCGGATAGCTGCCATATACGGTATTAAACTGAGAAGAATACAGAGAACACATGCTACTCTTGATCAAGTTCATAATTTACGACTGTACCGCTTGATGCAACAGTTTTCAAAAATCCATTCTGGCTGTTGTCACCACCACACACGCTAGCCCAGGGGGCACTCCTCTGGCTCTTCCAGCGAAACCTCCTTCCCCCCAGCCTGCCCCCCACCTACAGGCCCTCTCTCCAAACAATTGACATCTTTTTTCCTATCTTTCTCTCTCTCCAAACTATTTTTCCGGATAGCTGCCATATACGGTATTAAACTGAGAAGAATACAGAGAACACATGCTACACTTGATCAAGTTCATAATTTACGACTGTACCGCTTGATGCAACAGTTTTCAAAAATCCATTCTGGCTGTTGTCACCACCACACACGCTAGCCCAGGGGGCACTCCTCTGGCTCTTCCAGCGAAACCTCCTTGCCCCCACCCTGCCCCCCCCCACCTACAGGCCCACTCTACAAACAATTTAGCCGGATAGGGGACGTATCCGAAGTTGTACTCATGTTTGTTTTTGTTCTTCTTTTATCTGCCTCCTGACTTGTGATAGGCAGAGCATGGACACGTCCCCTTAGCTGCAGTGGGAAAGACACTCCCCTGGCCAGAGCAAGCTTTTTTTCCCTTTTCCGTGTTCGAAATATCCATTAAATATAGGGTCCCAAGATAGGGGACGTATACGGTATTAAAACTGAGAAGAATCGATACTGCACCGGCTGATGCTAGAGCATTTCCAAATGCATTCCGGCTGTTGTCACCACCACACACGCTAGCCCAGGGGGCACTCCTCTGGCTCTTCCACCGAAACCTCCTTGCCCCAGCCTGCCCCCCCACCTACAGGCCAACTCTACAAACAATTTAGCCAGATAGGGGACGTATCAGAAGTTGCACTCATGTTTGTTTTTGTTCTTGATTTATCTGCCTCCTGACCTGTGATAGGCAGAGCATGGACACGTCCCCTTAGCTGCAGTGTGAAAGACACTCCCCTGGCCAGAGCAAGCTCTTTTTCCGTTTTCCGTGTTCGAAAAATCCATTAAATATAGGGTCCCAAGATAGGGGACGTATACGGTATTAAACTGAGAAGAATTGATACCATACGGGTTAAAGCAACAGTTTTCCCAAATCCATCTGGCTGTTGTCACCACCACACATGCTAGCCCAGGGGGCACTCCTCTGGCTCTTCCAGCGAAACCTCCTTCCCCCCACCTACATGCCCTCTCTCCAAACAATTTTCCCGGGTAGGGGGACGTATTAGATATTGTACTGATTCTGAATTGCCTCCTGCAATAGATGGGAATTGAACCCAGATCAACTGCTTGGGAAGCATCTATGCTCACCACTATACCACCAGCATGCACAGCGACTGATAAGAACAGATACTAAACTTGATTTTAGCTGCAGTGCCAGCATGAGCAGTGGTGTCACCTGCAGGCGGTGATGGACCTTCGTTGCACCTAGTTGGGTGCTTCGCTAACATGTGATGGGTATTTGCCTCGCCTTTCTTGGTCTGGGTGAGCACAATTGCCATGAGGGTAACCACCAGGCTGTTGCCTGAGGATTTGGGGTAATGGTGGGATTAAGCAGCCTCAGAGGCATCCATGCATGCTGCCCCTGCTGTTTCCTGTCCATTTCCGTGGTGTTTCCATCATTTTCTGAGGTTTCCAGGTTTTCAGGCTAACTTCCCTGTGAAGAGCTTTGGTCCCCCGCAAAAATGCTCGAGTCTCCCATTGACTTCAATGGGGTTCGTTACTCGAAACGAGCACCCGAGTATCGGGAAAAATTCGTCTCAAATAACGAGCACCCGAGCATTTTAGTACTCGCTCATCTCTATTGGTGACCTAAAACTACATGACTGGGACACACAGAGCCCTGACCTTAACCCCATCAAACACCTTTGGGATGAACCAGAATGGAGATTGTGAGCCTGACCCTCTCATTCAACATCAGTGTCTGATCTCACAAAGGCTCTCCTGGATGGGTGGGAAAACAAATTTCACAGACACACTCAAAAATCTTGTAGAAAACCTTCCTAGAAGAGTAGAAGCTGTTTTAGCTCCAAACGGGGGAACCAATCTATATTAAGGCCTGTTAATTTATAGTGGGTTATCATAAAAGCTCCTGTAGGTGTAATGTGTAGGTGTCTTGATACTTTTGTCCATATATTGTACCTCTGGTATTGCTTATCTTGCATGAAACAAAAGAACTGGACATGAAAAAAGAGATCATATATCGTCCAAAATTATACAATTTGCAACAAATATCTAGAGGAAATGTTTGATATCAGTTTTCCTTGAGTCTGCATTGTTGTACTTAGCACCAACTTTATCAAAAGTCGCATATTATTTGTTAAATTTGCTGCAAGGGATTGTGCAAGAATGGGCGGGTTTGGGCAAAAAAACATTCACAATCCCTTTAAACTTATCAGAAATGCTGCTCCAATTTTTTATGTCATCCCCCTTCAAGAGTGGCAGTATGACTTTTTTTATGACTTTTTAATAAAGTCTCAATCATAACTGTGGAGTGAAACTTTTTGACGTAGCTAACCACACCCACTTTTTCACCTACTTTTCAGAACAGGAGTGAATGGTGTAAAAAGCAAAAAGCCCTATTTTGTGAGTTTTTGAAGACAGCATTCTGAAATTCCGGGCTGTATAAATTCCTCTCTAGTGTCTAGACATGTATGATGTACCCAGCCTCAGATGTCTGGGGTCCCACCTGCAGGATCTCACTCATCAGGAAAATTAGGGTTCCCTAACCCCAAATATGCACGGTGAAGGGATTAGCAGCCTGAATATCATTGTGTAGATTTAATAGCGAGGAGACTGTGTAGCTACTTGGCTCTGTCTACTGAAATTCATAGGTTGCATGGAGGGAGGCTTGACATAAAAGTGAAGACTGGACAATATACAAAATGTCATATGGCTGAGTATATTATTTGGAGTCAAACTAATAAACATTTTATATGCTTTATAGGAGGCTTTTATACTATTAGTTTTTATGACATTGTTAGATTGACAATATTACCATTATTTCTTCATTCTATAACTGCTGCAGCATAGTAATTGTAAAATCATAGGATAGATGTAAATGATGACAAGAACAAAGGAAAAGAACCTAAATTATGGTAGCATTTAAAATATATATATATATATATATATATATATATATATATATATATATATATATAGTTTTAAATTTGCTTCTAACATCTATTGACAGAATGGGAAAAAAAACTTCATTTAAAGACATCAGCTTTTAGAATCTGACAAAATATTAGCATGTCATCATGTCCTGTGGAAAGTTTCATTATCATCCAAAGTCACAGAAGAGCGGAGCACTGAGTCGCTAATCCAATACTAAGTGCTCAATATTTTCTTGATGAATTCTCACTTTCTGTATGCATAAAATCAAAACCAAGCTCTCCGGCAATTGATTTTGTTTAAAGAAATATGCTTTAAGCACTGAAGCTAATTACAATTTTTGATTAAAACATAAACACAGCAGAGCGATATTGGAAGTGTAGTCAGACACACAAATTCTCAAATTTTCACAAATTTACATCTACTAAGGCAAAGCCATGGCAGTGTCAGTTTATAGATATCATAGATATAAACATAAAAAATATCAAACATAAAACAATCAAAACGAAGAGACACCTTTATAGTTTCATGTGTATCCATACAGGAATCACCTTCCAAATCTGGTCTCATTAATAAACATGTTACATATATTTCAGTGTGCTACATTTCATAACACCTTCAGGCTCCTGAATAATTTACCAACACATTCAACTTCTACATTCAGTATAACACAGATTAATTTAAATATTCCTGTATGAATTTTTGAGATTTTCTTTTCCATAATTAGTTTCAAGTAGTAATTTATCATTAGACTTTACAACTTTACAAGGGATTTTCTTACCTTTGAAATGAAGGGTCACCTGAGCAGCTGCAAAGTGTTGCCTTTATTTTCCTCTTCTGCCTTTGGAATAGGCTTGGTTTGTTGGACCTATTGGAAGTTATATACAGAGATATCAATGGCAGCACTTGGAATCACATAGCAAATACCTGCATGATCTCTTTATTCCATGTCCGTTAGGGTTACTTCACTATCCTATTGCAAAGACTTTTGTGTTTTCCAGAAAGCATGCACTGTGTAAACATAGATCTAGTATGCTTTAATGAGACAAGTTTAACAGCACTTAAGATAAGCCAAGAAGTCCTCTTAAAAACATAGCAACAATTTTTTACTCCATTTTGTATAGGGCATGAAATCTTTTGGAATGTGATCCCACAAAAAGAAGAAAGCCTGGAATGTTGTCCGATCAGACTAGGCTATTGTATTACATGGACTTGACATCAGAAAATATGTTGTTCCTTAGAACTGTTAATCTAGAGATACATTCTTCATTATCACACAACAAACCATCTTGTCCACAGGAAACAGCAATGTTAATGACCTGCGTCAAAATGTATTTGCTTGAGTGAGGCTGACAATGGCTAAATTAACAGAAGTGTTGTAGTGTGGAATGTTTAATAAGCTTAAGGGGTTAGATGGCCAACGCTAGCAAAAGCAAGAAAAGCGAGGAGAGTGATTTTGTTTCTCAGTTTTTATCAATTACGTAGTAAGCAGACTCTTTGGAGAGGGTCATTAGTTTTGTTCTGCAGACT
The DNA here is from genome assembly GCA_900303285.1 of Rhinella marina. NCBI lineage: Eukaryota > Metazoa > Chordata > Amphibia > Anura > Bufonidae > Rhinella > Rhinella marina. The sequence continues at coordinate 40,665 of ONZH01004036.1, forward strand.
ATTTTCAAGTCATCAGAAGAACATTGCTTTGCTGTTTTGATTGCAAATGATTATAACGCTCCAATTAATCAGTCAGCTAAACGATGGAATCTTCTGTATAGTCAGAAATGTAATTTCTTTGAGAAAAGGTGATAAATATTAATTTTACACAAGCTGTAGATAATTAAGACAATTATGTTCATCCAGGTGTCATATGTAAAATGTACATTATAACTATTTATAATTGTAACATATTTACTTTTCTTTATTTAATGACGAGTACAAAGCAATAAAATCTCCGATGTGTTTCAGTCTACACTAGCCCTTTTTGACAAGTTTTGACAAAGAGCTAGTGTAGCCGAAATGCGTCAGAGATTCTATTGCTTTAATACAATAAAATTGCCATAGCAGTACAGGACGTGGGGCATGGAGACGCAACGGCTGTTTCACGTTCCTGCGTCTCCACTTAGTCTACAATTGTACTCAAGAATAAAAGAAGATGGTTTTGAGTGGTGAGTGCCACGATCTTTATTTTCTTTATGTTATGTTTTAATATGGACTTTTGCATATTGCTGAGCACCAGTCCACGGCACACTTACTCCGTGTCTAGGAGTGATCTACGGGAGCTGGTCATCTAACCATCCATATTGTGGTACTAATCAATTGCTTCGTTTTGCACATCAATTTATTGCTTTGTACTCTATGTACTTGAAAACCCTTTCATCACTGACGCCTCTGTTTCACCACTTAGATGCTGCTGTTGCTATTGAACATTGCATGTGAGCGGTAAAGTATCTGCATTTCTAACTCCTTGTGTTAGAGTGTCAGATGTACTATAAAGTTGACACTCGCTTTGGATTATGCAGGTGGTGCATCATTCCTGTACCACACATATACCATGTTTTGCTCTACCTACATAGGGTGTTTTTCTTATCTGGTAAAGTGATGGCATGTTTGTAGGATCACTGGGACTCTCACAATCTTGAGAATTAAGTGGCTACAGTGTTGACATAGTGTTACAGCCCCTTCTATGTTTTCCATGCATTACAGCACTCCTGGCCATCTGGCTGAGTAGGCAACTGCAACATGCCCCATGCACTTGGGCGTCAATGTTGTAGTGTACAGGATGTGGTACTAAGCTAACACTATGGCTCATTGTCAGTATCATAGGTGTCCCAGAAATCAGACTCTTTACTCATCATAAGGTGATTACATATTGCAGTGGATGATTATCAACCCTGAATGGAACCACAAAGTATATTTTCTTCCAATACATTTTAATTGACAATATTTCACTCCATGATTTATATTTATGCATTAAAAGTGTTGCAAAGTCTGTTTTGGCTCAAAGTTTACATGATATTAGTGTTGAGCGAATCAAAGCATCCGAAGTGGAACTTGGTCCGAAGTTTCGGAAAATTCAATTTTCCTTGCGCTTCATGGTAACAAAACAGTTTTTTCTAAACTGGCGGCTGCACGTGTTACAAAGTGAAAGTAAGAAGCCCCGGAAAGCAATATTGCCATGTAGCCAGCCAATCTGGATGAGCAAATTTCATATTTTGAAGTTTGTTTTCGTTTCGGTTGTGGTATAAGCTGAATTGCATTATGCAATCAGAGTAATGCATATTGAGGTTTAGTTTGCTGTTAACCCTTGCTGTGTTGCAAGAAAAAATGGATTAACATGAAAAATCTGCATAAAAATAAAATTTTTAAATTTTGCCTGAATATTTTCCTTTAATTCTTGTGGCACACCTAAAGGGATAACAAAGTTTGTAATGTCAGTTTTGAATAATTTAAAAGGTGTAGTTTCTAAAATGGGGTCATTTATGGGTGGTTTCTATATGTAAGCCCCTCAAAATCACTTTATTTTTGAATTGGTGCTTTAAAAAAATGGTTTTGGAAATTTTGTTGAAAATTTGAAAAATAGCTTCTAAACTTCTAAGCCTTCTAATGTCCTAAAAAAATAAAATGACATTTACAAAATGATGCCAACATAAAGTAGACATATGGGGAATGATGACAAACAACTATTTTATGAGGCAATACTATCTGTCTTAAAAGTAGAGAAATTCAAATTTCGAAAATTGTGAATTTTTCCAAATTTTTGGTAAATTTGGGATTTTTTTTAATAAATAAAGGAAAAATATATTGACTCAAATTTACCACTGTCATGAAGTACAATGTGTAATGAGAAAACAATCTCAGAATGGCCTGGATAAGTAAAAGTGTTCCAAAGTTATTACCACATAAAATGATACATGTCAGATTAGCAAAAAATGGCCCGGGCAGGAAGGTGAAAACTGGCCCCTGATAGAAAGGGTTAATTGAAAATGGACTGCATTAAAAAGCAACAGAAACAAAAGGTGGAGGGTTGAAATTCTTGGCATGGATCACATCACATAAATGACTCTTTCATGGTTACTGGAATAACAAGAAGTATTTTGTATACCAAATGCACAGTTTAAGTTTCATAGAGTTTATGTTACTGCTCTGTAATGAAGAAGGGTATCTTATTAGGCTACTGTATTTAGTTGAAAATATCATCAGTCATGATGTTCTCTTACAAATAGTCTTAAAAATAATGACCCTGATTTATCATGCCTTCACTCCAGAATTTGGGCTTCGAAAACTCAAAAGATAGGGCTTTTGCAACCCTTTGAGCTCATGGGTGCAAAAAGTTTGCAACTTTTTGCAGTTTTACACCACTCACTCCAGTTTTTAAATATGGATGAGAAAGTGTGGTTTGCTATGTTAATGAGTTTCACTTCAGATTTATCACTGATACTTTTTTTAAAAGTTGCAATCTCATTTCAGTAGGAGGGTAGGATAGGAAAACTGTAGTAGCTTTTGTAGACAAGTGTTAGCCTTATGGATGAGACAAATTTATCAAGTAACACAAGACATTTGATAAATGTGGCATAAAGGACTCCAACGCAGACTCAGGCAAAAATGACTTCAAATATTCCCCTCATGATAGATTCCCCCCATTATGTTTTCTGGTGAAGATTCAATCATTTGAAACACAAAAAACATACATAGAGAATGCTACAGTAAAAAAAAAATGCCACAAACTCCTAAACCACCGCAAAACATCAAAACAGACTATAGATCTTAAATTAACATCATTGTTATACTAAAAGAAAAAACAACGAAATCCCTCTGCTGTATATGAATTCAATCTTTAAGGAGTTCTCCAGAATTTAACAATTGATGATCTATCTTTATCAACAGGGTTTCAAAACCCCACATCCCTACCAATCAGCTCCATCCATTATCTAAGAGCGAGTAAGTGCAACTCTGCTCACATTGAAGTGAATTGGCGCATTCTGAAGTAACCAACTCCATCTACTACACTGTATACTGAAGCTGCTCAGGAACAGGTGATTGTCAGCGGCACAGGTTATCAGACCACCATTAATCTGACATTGATGACCGATCCTAGGAATTAAAGAACCCCTTTAAAGTAGATGCAATTTTCCCCTTTGTAACATTTTAGCAAAAATATCATCCTGACTCCAAATAGGGCAATTAGAATAACTCCCTAGAACCCTATCTGTCTAATATAAATAGTTGATGCCATGTAATGTGGTATCTTTCTAGAAAGACATCAAAATATTTCTAAAAAGCATAGGATTGTCACATGGTCATCATAAAGTAGAGTCCATTCTATCAGCCAGAGCAGGTGCCACAGCAAAGAGCAGCATTTGCTCTGGAACTTAGTGACATCATTCATTACATGGTCACCCATTTATTTGTTGAATAAATCAATTCAGAATTTGATTTGAATTTTTAAAAAAATTCAGATTCATTAGAATTTGATTTTTTTTTTTTGGTGTGAGAAAATGAGTTGATGCAGAACACTCCCATTGGAAAGAAACATGCAAATCACCTTCTCATTCAAATGGAAAAGAAAACTAAGACCCCCAACATATATGTCTGGTTTTCTGGCTCAGTCCCTTTGAGGATTAATACAGGAGTGCATTGAGCATTTTGATTCCACAAGTGTTTTATAAAATGCATTACAATTGGGGCGTGAAAATAAAAAATTGCATGTTAGAAGGGAAAGAGCACCATTTGGCTTTTGAAAAACAGATTTTACTGAAATGCGTTTTACCAGGTCAACCCCTGCAAGCCCTCAATGTTAATCTTAGATGCTTTGATCAAAGATGAACATGGCATCTGAAGGACCCATCATTGTGCCCACTATATACAAAGAAATGCACTTTGTAACAAAGTAATTAGTCACGAAGCAAATTTATTTGCAAAATTTGGCGAAGCAGCCAAATCGAATTTTTGATAACTTTGCTGAACACTAGTATTTTGCATCGCCTAACATCCATAACATTTTTATTATACCATCAATGTAGTTGTGTGAGGGCTTGTTTTTTGCAGGATGGGTTGTAGTTTTTATTGCTACCATTTTGTGGTACATCTGTGACTTTTTGATCAGTTTTTATACCATTTTGGGGAGGTTATGTGACACAACAGCACTTCCATCATTGTTTCTTACTTTTTTAAAATGCCGTTCACCACAGGGGATAAGTAACATGATCAAATCAAATCATACCAATTATGTGTATTATAAATGAGTGGATACAAAAAAGGGTGATTTTTTTCACTAGTATGTAATAGGTGTCGGGAGTGGGGAAACATACTCACCCTCCTGCGCTGTAGCTCCGCTCCGGCGCTCCTCTGTCTTCTCTTGCCGGCGCTGCACTGTCCTGACCTTGTACAGCGTCAGGACATTGTGCGCGCACTATGACCTGACGCTGCACGCAGTCAGGTGACAGTGCAGCGCCGGCAAGGGAAGACAGAGGAGCGCCGGACCTCAAGCGGAGCCGCGGAGCAGGAGAGGTAAGAGAGTTTTTTTATTTTATCCTTATGGGGCTGATGGGGGCACAGTGGGATGATATGGGGGCACAGTGGGCTGAAATGGGGACTGATTTTAGGCCTTATGGGGGCACAGTGGGCTGATATGGGGGCTGATGAGCTGATCTGAGGTCTGATGGGGCGCACTGGGATGATAGGGGGCACAGTGGGCTGATCTGAGGTCTGATGGCAGAGTGGGCTGATATGGGGCTGATGGGCTGATCTGAGGTCTGATGGGGGCACAGTGGGCTGATATGAGGGCACAGTGGGCTGATCTGAGGTCTGATAGGGGAAGAGTGGGCTGATATGGGGGCTGATGGGATGATCTGAGGTCTTATGGGGGCACAGTGGGCTAATATGGGGGAACAGTGGGCTGATCTGAGGTCTGATGGGGGCAGAGTGGGCTGATATGGGGGCACAGTGGGCTGATATGGGGGCTGATGGGCTGATCTGAGGTCTGATGGGGCAGAGTGGGCTGATATGGGGGAACAGTGGGCTGATCTGAGGTCTGATGGGGGCAGAGTGGGCTGATATGGGGGCACAGTGGGCTGATATGGGGGCTGATGGGCTGATCTGAGGTCTGATGGGGCAGAGTGGGCTGATATGGGGGCTGATGGGCTGATCTGAGGGCTGATGGGGCACAGTGGGCTGATATGGGGGAACAGTGGGCTGATCTGAGGTCTGATGGGGCAGAGTGGGCTGATATGGGGGCACAGTGGGCTGATATGGGGGCTGATGGGCTGATTTGAGGTCTGATGGGGTCTGACATGGAGGGCTGATGGTCTGACATGGAGGGCTGATGGGGGTCTGACATGGAGGGCTGATGGGGTTCTAACATGGAGGGCTGATATGGGGATCTGATGTGATGTCCTGAAATTTATGGGGGGTCTGATATGAGGTCTGATGAAAAATATGTTTTTCTTATTTTCCTACTCTAAAATCTGGGGTGCGTTTTATCATCGGGTGCGTCTTATAAAGCGAAAAATACGGTACCTCTTTTTTGTGGCATGGACATATGGATGAGGAAAGTACACAGATCATCCATGTGCTTTCCTGTTTCACATGTCCATTCCACCAAAGATAGACAAAGTGCAGACCACAGACTCATTGAAAAAAAAGGATGCGCAAATAAAATGCGGTCGGCACGTGGATCACTTCCGTATTTTGCAGATCTGTGATTTGCAGACTGCAAACCAGATATGTCCATACGCACAGGGCATTAAATAGACTGTTGGGTCTGACATCGTCTGGAGGTCCTGGTCATACAGGTATTTGAAACCGGATGTTGTGACTACAGGAAATAGGAGCATTGCAGCCAAGTGCTGGGGAAGACATTTTATAGGGGCGTGTCAGAAATTTTTATATGGTGAGGGTCTGGGTGCTAAAACCCTAAGCAATTTCTGAAATAAAAGGCTCTACTCGAACAGACAAGGTTAGAAATATACGGCTATAGATTTTTTATTAGGTTTACACCATTCTGCTCCTTGCAGAGCTGTAAAAAGCTGATCTGAGCATAAGGGGCACAGAGCTCATGCCTTCCTTTTTCATAGATCATTTAAGGTCTCAGCATCTGGACCCCACCTATCAAAACTTTGTCTGATGCCACTATGTCATTTCACAAAGTTTTTTAAATGACAGCTCCTTTAAAATTAAACTAGCAGCTGGAAAAATAACATTTTAAATCTTACGTTTATAAACACCATACAAATAGTCTGACATTTACATGACAGCTGGTACAGCTAATTTATAGTGTGACTTTTGCTTTTCCAATACAGAACCGTAAAGTACAAACAGTACGGATTCTTTTACTTTGGTTACACACATTTTGCTGACATGGACTACAGTGAATTCTGAAAACCACCACCTGAATTTAAGCCTGAAGTGTAACAAGTAGTAGATGAGATCCGCACTCCCTTTTGCTTGGGTGCACATAGAGGACTTAACGTCATCAAATAGTAGAAGAATCTATGGCACACCAGTAATTTGCAAAAATGTAAGTTTTAATTCATATTGTGTAGTAGTAAATCACTAATTTCCAATCAGTGTATCCAGAGATATCGCAAAAATTATATAGAAGGACCAGTCGTTTCCCCCCAACGTTTCGGTCGAGACACGGCCTTTCTCAAGGGATCTGCGGAATATACATATATGAGATTAAAGGAAATTCTGGTCTGTAGGAACGAGTGTTACTATAATGGTGGTTACTCAATACATTTAAAGGTGCATATACATATTTACATAGTATGTTACAAGTGAAGAAAAAAACAATCATATCAACTAAATAATATGAGCTCTTATTATTTAGTTGATATGATTGCTTTTTCTTAACTTGTAACATACTATGTAAATATGTATATGCACCATTATATGTACTGAGTAACCACCATTATAGTAACACTAATTCCTACAGACCAGAATTTCCTTTGATCTCATATATGTATATTCCACAGATCCCTTGATAAAGGTCGTGTCTCAACCGAAACGTTGGGGGCAAACGACTGGTCCATCTATATAATTTTGGAGATATCTCTGGATACACTGATTGGAAATGAGTGATTTACTACTACACAATATGAATTAAAACTTTAATTTTTGCAAATTACTGGTGTGCCATAGATTCTTCTACTATTTGATGACATTAAAGGGGTTATCCCACGAATAATGTAAAAAATGAAAATCAGACGTCATATAGTACATGACAGCCTCTTTTTAACAAAGCTAGAACCAGCCCTGTACCACTCATGGATCCAGAGATCTCCACATTCATTGTTCTGCTAGATTCATATCAAGCTGACAGCTCAAGGGGAGTGTCTTTTCTGCTGCAGCTCAGGGGGCGTGTCTCAGCTCTCCCTATCACAGCTCAGGAAGCAGTTAAAAGTTGAAACTGAGCATGTGCGGCCTGCTCAGTGAATAGGTCAAAGAAATAAGAAATGAAGAGGTCCTATACAGATACATTTTATTGAATAACTCAGTAGCTGTACAAATTTTTTAATTACATGCAATTACAATAGTATTCAGATCCAGGTGCTGGTTTGAAAACTGGAGAATATTTTTCGTGGGACAACCCCTTTAAGTCCTCTATGTGCACCCAAGCAAAAGGGAGTGTGGATCTCATCTACTACTGAGTTCAAGCAAACTGCTGATCCAGCACCCTAGAACCAATGTCGAAAAACGTATTTTCGTACGACAGCGTTACTGCTAATAACATTATTGCTCAAGTTCACCTTGGCAACAAGTTCTTACAAATCCCATCTCAAGAATGGAAAATCAGGGACTATACACGTGATCTACAACGACTCACATCTTTGAAACTACATTGCAGTACTTTGACAGAATACCACAAGAATAACCGTATCCCTAGGGGTCTACGGTCACATCTACGACCAACGCTTTTTAAGGAGGATACCGATTTCTGTGATCGTTTTGAAAGCATCTTAAACAAATGCTCTTTTAATCTGATGCTATTGACCATAGAAAAATCACATCAAACTATTAACGATCTAACTAAACAAATAGAATCTACTGAAAACCAATTAGTCTCTACTCTATCACAGGAAGAGTGGACACCTATTAAAGAAAAGACCTCTAAGCAAATCACTGATTATCAGAAACAGACTGAAGACACAAAGAGATCAAAGTACATCAGAGACGTAGAAGATTATAGGCTCAACAAGGTTTACAGGTGGCGAGATCCGAACTTTCAACCAGCGTGGGACCACCGATTTCATCAACACTCATCTGAACACAGTTCCTCAGGCTCCGAAAGTGAGAGACCCTATAATCCATACCGAGCACTGAATTTTTTAGGGAGAGGTCGTGCCCAATCAAGACAAGACAGAGGAGGACATGGAGGAGCAAGAACAACAGAAGGAGAAAACCGCAGCCTGACACAGTCTCAGGTAATATAGACAACCTTGTTATAAACATCTCCTCTGTCAATCTCTCACCAGCCCAGATCACAACACTACAAAAGGATCTATCTTTCTGCCCAACAACTCCCTTGGACACTTTCCTTCTTCAGCAAGAGTTACAACGGTTCTACCGAACCATTAGACTTAAAATACATTTTGGTGTTTCAAACGAATCAAATATTCAGAGAGAGATGCCCATCAATAACACTCTCAGATTACAAAACTTAGGTCTAAGGAACAAAAGTCCCTATATGCCACCAAGGTCATACCATCCAGCTAAAACGTATATATCCTTCACCCAACAGTCTATACATAACTTCTTACAATCATACGGAAAGGGTGAATTTAAACACTCGCATAACCTTACCATAGAGGAACGAAGAGCTATTAGCGAGTTACAAAACCACAAATCCATCATAAACAAGGGCGGACAAGGGCGGAGCACTGGTAGTGATGGATAAATCCAAATACATAGACGAAATTACGAGACAACTCAGTGACACTACAACATATGAACCCCTAGAAAATGATCCTACCATTAGGATAGCTCAGAAAATCAGGACTACTCTGGAATACTACCACAGACTACAAGTCATTGATGATGACACTGTCACATATCTTACCAAACATCACCCCATCACACCTGTCTTTTACATACTAACCAAGATCCACAAGAACTTACACAATCCCCCAGGGTAGACCAATAGTGGCATCCACAGAGTCAATATTATCACCATTATCCATGTATCTAGACTAGAGATGAGCGAGCACTAAAATGCTCGGGTGCTCGTTATTCGAGTCGAACTTTTCCTGATGCTCAGGTGCTTGTTTCGAATAACGAACCCCATTGAAGTCAATGGGAGACTCGAGCATTTTTGCGGGGGACCAAGGCTCTGCCTAGGGAAGGCTGGGTGAAAACCTGGAAACCTCAGAAAATGATGGAAACACCACGGAAATGGACAGGAAACAGCAGGGGCAGCATGCATGGATGCCTCTGAGGCTGCCTAATCCCACCATTACCCCAAATTCTCAGGCAACAGCCTGGTGGTTACCCTCATGGCAATTGTGCTCACCCAGACCAAGAAAGGCGAAGCAAATACCCATCACATGTTAGGGAAGCACCCAACTAGGTGCAACAAAGGTCCATCACCGCCTGCAGGTGACACCACTGCTCATGCTGGCACTGCAGCTGAAATCAAGTTTAGTATCTGATCTTATCAGTTGCTGTGCCTGCTGGTGGTATAGTGGTGAGCATAGCTACTTCCCAAGCAGTTGATCTGGGTTCGATTCCCATCTATCGCAGGAGGCAATTCAGAATCAGTACAATATCTAATACGTCCCCTATCCGGGTAAATTGTTTGTAGAGAGGGGGCAGGCTGGGGGGAAGGAGGTTGAGCTGGAAGAGCCAGAGGAGTGCCCCCTGGGCTAGCGTGTGTGGTGGTGACAACAGCCGGAATGGATTTGGAAAAACTGTTGCTTTAACCCGTATGGTATCGATTCTTCTCAGTTTAATACCGTATACGTCCCCTATCTTGGGACCCTATATTTAATGGATTTTTAGAACACGGAAAACGGAAAAAGAGCTTGCTCTGGCCAGGGGAGTGTCCATGCTCTGCCTATCACAGGTCATGAGGCAGATAAAAGAAGAACAAAAACAAACATGAGTACAACTTCTAATACGTCCCCTATCCGGCTAAATTGTTTGTAGAGTGGGCCTGTAGGTGGGGGGGGCAGGCTGGGGCAAGGAGGTTTCGCTGGAAGAGCCAGAGGAGTGCCCCCTGGGCTAGCGTGTGTGGTGGTGACAACAGCCGGAATGCATTTGGAAATACTCTAGCATCAGCCGGTGCAGTATCGATTCTTCTCAGTTTAATACCGTATACGTCCCCTATCTTGGGACCCTATATTTAATGGATATTTCGAACACGGAAAACGGAAAAAGAGCTTGCTCTGGCCAGGGGAGTGTCTTTCCCACTGCAGCTAAGGGGACGTGTCCATGCTCTGCCTATCACAGGTCATGAGGCAGATAAAAGAAGAACAAAAACAAACATCAGTACAACTTCTGATACGTCCCCTATCCGGCTAAATTGTTTGTAGAGTGGGCCTGTAGGTGGGGGGGGGGCAGGCTGGGGCAAGGAGGTTTCGCTGGAAGAGCCAGAGGAGTGCCCCCTGGGCTAGCGTGTGTGGTGGTGACAACAGCCGGAATGCATTTGGAAATACTCTAGCATCAGCCGGTGCAGTATCGATTCTTCTCAGTTTAATACCGTATACGTCCCCTATCTTGGGACCCTATATTTAATGGATATTTCGAACACGGAAAACGGAAAAAGAGCTTGCTCTGGCCAGGGGAGTGTCTTTCCCACTGCAGTTAAGGGGACGTGTCCATGCTCTGCCTATCACAGGTCATGAGGCAGATAAAAGAAGAACAAAAACAAACATCAGTACAACTTCTGATACGTCCCCTATCCGGCTAAATTGTTTGTAGAGTGGGCCTGTAAGTGGGGGGGCAGGCTGGGGCAAGGAGGTTTCGGCTGGAAGAGCCAGAGGAGTGCCCCCTGGGCTAGCGTGTGTGGTGGTGACAACAGCCGGATGGATTTAGAATGACGACGCAGGACCCCAACTTAAAAATTTAGCATCAACCGGTACAGTCGTAAATTATGAGATTGATCAACTGTGGTATGTATACTACTCAGTTTAAAACCGTATATGGCAGCTATCCGGAAAAATGGTTTGGAGAGAGAGAAAGATAGGACAAAGACGTAAATTGTTTGGAGAGAGGGCCTGTAGGTGGGGGGGGGGGCAGGCTGGGGGGAAGGAGGTTTCGCTGGAAGAGCCAGAGGAGTGCCCCCTGGGATAGCGTGTGTGGTGGTGACAACAGCCGGATGGAGTTAGAATGACGACACAGGACCCCAACATAAAAATTTAGCATCAACCGGTACAGTCGTAAATTATGAGATTGATCAAGTGTGGCATGACTTTTTAGATGGAGATTGCATGTGGTCACGTACTCCCTGGAACCCCATAGTCACCCCTTCTCTGATGTGCTAGCCCAGAACATTCTCTGCCCCAATTCGCAAGACCTTTTGCTGTTTCCGTGTGCTGACAGTGGTGATTTACCAGTGTTGTCTGAGGAGGTGGTGGACAATGGCGAGACACAGGTGTCGGGGGGTGAGGTAGTTGTATGGGAAGCAAGTTACAGTGGGGACTCCTTGGGGGGGACTTTCTCATGATGGGACAGATTCAACTTGGGTGGATCAGGCACAGGAACAGATGAATTTTTTGGGGGGTTTATTTAACTTTTATTTAGCAAAAATAACCACAGAGATATTTATTCGTTATCTTCTCTGCGCAGTCTGGCGTTGGGGTTCCTCACTTTGATGGCGAGCTGTGCCGCTCTCTCCACAATGGTCTGTGTGTTCTTAGATGGAGACTTTGTCGGCGATTTCAGTACAGAAGGACTTGTTGCTCATCCACAGAACCTCGTCCTCCTTGACATTGTGGACAAGGAATTTGCGGGTGGACCAGGAATTTGCGGAACCCTGTGAGCAGCATGTGTTTGGTCTTCTACTTGCTACCGTATCCAATGTTGGGCAATATAGATTCGCAAGTAATATTATTTTTCACACCTATCCCAAAAATAAAAATGTATGCAGTATGCGCAAATAAAACTTGGAACTGGAATTGGAGAGAGGGCCTGTAGGTGGGGGGGCAGGCTGGGGGGAAGGAGGTTGAGCTGGAAGAGCCAGGGGAGTGCCCCCTGGGGCTAGCGTGTGTGGTGGTGACAACAGCCGGATGGAGTTAGAATGACGACGCAGGACCCCAACTTAAAAATTTAGAATCAACCGGTACAATTGTCAATTATGAGCTAGATCAAGTGCGGCATGACTTTTAAATGGATATTGCATGTGGTCACGTACTCCCTGGAACCCCATAGTCACCCCTTCCCTGATGTGCTAGCCCAGAACATTCTCTGCCCCAATTCGCAAGACCTTTTGCTGTTTCCGTGTGCTGACAGTGGGGATTTACCAGTGTTGTCTGAGGAGGTGGTGGACAATGGCGAGACACAGGTGTCGGGGGGTGAGGTAGTTGTATGGGAAGCAAGTTACAGTGGGGACTCCTTGGGGGGGAATTTCTCATGATGGGACAGATTCAACTTGGGTGGATCAGGCACAGGAACAGATGAATTTTTTGGGGGGTTTAGTTAACTTTTATTTAGCAAAAATAACCACAGAGATATTTATTCGTTATCTTCTCTGCGCAGTCTGGCGTTGGGGTTCCTCACTTTGATGGCGAGCTGTGCCGCTCTCTCCACAATGGTCTGTGTGTTCTTAGATGGAGACTTTGTCGGCGATTTCAGTACAGAAGGACTTGTTGCTCATCCACAGAACCTCGTCCTCCTTGACATTGTGGACAAGGAATTTGCGGGTGGACCAGGAATTTGCGGAACCCTGTGAGCAGCATGTGTTTGGTCTTCTACTTGCTACCGTATCCAATGTTGGGCAATATAGATTCGCAAGTAATATTATTTTTCACACCTATCCCAAAAATAAAAATGTATGCAGTATGCGCAAATAAAACTTGGAACTGGAATTGGAGAGAGGGCCTGTAGGTGGGGGGGCAGGCTGGGGGGAAGGAGGTTGAGCTGGAAGAGCCAGGGGAGTGCCCCCTGGGGCTAGCGTGTGTGGTGGTGACAACAGCCGGATGGAGTTAGAATGACGACGCAGGACCCCAACTTAAAAATTTAGAATCAACCGGTACAATTGTCAATTATGAGCTAGATCAAGTGCGGCATGACTTTTAAATGGATATTGCATGTGGTCACGTACTCCCTGGAACCCCATAGTCACCCCTTCCCTGATGTGCTAGCCCAGAACATTCTCTGCCCCAATTCGCAAGACCTTTTGCTGTTTCCGTGTGCTGACAGTGGGGATTTACCAGTGTTGTCTGAGGAGGTGGTGGACAATGGCGAGACACAGGTGTCGGGGGGTGAGGTAGTTGTATGGGAAGCAAGTTACAGTGGGGACTCCTTGGGGGGGAATTTCTCATGATGGGACAGATTCAACTTGGGTGGATCAGGCACAGGAACAGATGAATTTTTTGGGGGGTTTAGTTAACTTTTATTTAGCAAAAATAACCACAGAGATATTTATTCGTTATCTTCTCTGCGCAGTCTGGCGTTGGGGTTCCTCACTTTGATGGCGAGCTGTGCCGCTCTCTCCACAATGGTCTGTGTGTTCTTAGATGGAGACTTTGTCGGCGATTTCAGTACAGAAGGACTTGTTGCTCATCCACAGAACCTCGTCCTCCTTGACATTGTGGACAAGGAATTTGCGGGTGGACCAGGAATTTGCGGAACCCTGTGAGCAGCATGTGTTTGGTCTTCTACTTGCTACCGTATCCAATGTTGGGTAATATAGATTTGCAAGTAATATTATTTTTCACACCTATCCCAAAAATAAAAATGTATGCAGTATGCGCAAATAAAACTTGGAACTGGAATTGGAGTGAGGGCCTGTAGGTGGACCTCCGGAAAAATTGTTTGAATAGAGGGCCTGTAGGGGGCCCTCCTGAAAAATTGTTTGAAGAGAGGGCCTGTAGGTGGAACTCTGGAAAAATTGTTTGAATAGAGGGCCTGTAGGTGGACCTCTGGAAAAATTGTTTGAATAGAGGGCCTGTAGGGGGCCCTCCTGAAAAATTGTTTGAAGAGAGGGCCTGTAGGGGGCCCTCCTGAAAAAATGTGCTAAAAGAGTGCCAGTTGGACCTCTAAAAAATGGCGTTTTTTGAGTCAGCGTTAGGCAAAGACGATATGGAGGAGGAGGAGGAGTAAAGAAGAGGAGTAGAGAAGAGGAATCGGATGCATAAGTTATTTAAATCTTTAGCTGCTTTCCCCCGGAGGAGATTTGAATTCCGGTGAAATCCAGGCTTTGTTCATTTTAATAAGCGTCAGCCTGTCAGCGCTGTCAGTTGACAGGCGTGTACGCTTATCGGTGATGACGCCACCAGCTGCACTGAATACCCGCTCTGACAGCACGCTAGCGGCAGGGCAGGCCAGCACCTCCAAGGCGTACAGCGCCAGTTCAGGCCACGTGTCCAGCTTTGAAACCCAGTAGTTGTATGGAGCAGAGTGATCGCTACGGACGTTGGTATGGTCAGCTAGGTACTCCCTCACCATCTTTCTGTACAGCTCCCCCCTACTCTGCCTAGACTGGGGACAGGTGACAGTGTCTTGCTGGGGTGACATAAAACTGGCAAAGGCCTTGGAGAGCGTTCCCCTGCCAGTGCTGGACAAGCTGCCTGCTCGCCTCCTCTCCCCCGCTACTTGGCCCACAGAACCATGCCCTCTGCCGCTAGCGGCGTCAGATGGGAAGAATTGTTTCAGCTTGTGCACCAGGGCCTGTTGATACCTATTCACTCTCATACTCCTTTCCTCTGCAGGGATGAGAGTGGAAAGGTTCTTCTTATACCTTGGGTCCAGGAGAGTGAACACCCAGTAATCGGTGTTTGAAAAAATTCTTCTAACGCGAGGGTCACGGGATAGGCAGCCTAACATGAAGTCTGCCATGTGCGCCAGAGTCCCAACACGCAAGAATTCCCTCTCCTCACTGACCTGACTCTCCATTTCCTCCTCCTCCTCCTCCAAGTCCACCTCTTCAGCCCATACACGCTCAAGAGTTAAGGACTGAGCACTGGTACCCTCTACTGTCTCGCCGACATTCTCCTCCTCTTCCTCCTCATCCTCATCCCCCTCCTCCGATACGTGCTGAGAAACAGACCGGAGGGTGCTCTGGCTATCAAGCGACGTATCTTCCTCCACCGTCTCTTGTGACAATCGCAAAGCATCCGACTTGATGCTGAGCAGTGATTTTTTCAACAGGCAAAGCAGCGGGATGGTGAGGCTTATAATGGCGGCATCGCCGCTAACCATCTGTGTTGACTCCTCAAAGTTGCTCAACACCTGGCAGATATCAGACATCCACGTCCACTCCTCATTGTAGACTTGAGGAATCTGAGAGACCTGACTACCAGTTCTGGTGGAAGTTGACATCTGGCAGTCTACAATCGCTCTGCGTTGCTGGTAAACTCTGGATAACATGTTTAATGTGGAATTCCATCTCGTGGGCACGTCGCACAACAGTCGGTGAGCGGGCAGTTGTAGGCGGCGCTGCGCTGCCCTGAGAGTGGCAGCATCTGTGCTCGACTTGCGGAAATGCGCACAGATGCGGCGCACCTTGGTGAGCAAATCAGACAGATTGGGGTATGTCTTGAGGAACCGTTGAACAGTTAGGTTGAACACGTGGGCCAGGCATGGCACATGTGTCAGTCTGCCGAGTTGCAGAGCCGCCACCAGGTTACGCCCGTTGTCACACACAACCATGCCTGGCTTGAGGTTCAGCGGTGCCAGCCACAGATCGGTCTGCGCCGTGATGCCCTGTAACAGCTCCTGGGCAGTGTGCCTTTTGTCACCTAAGCTCAGCAGTTTGAGCACCGCCTGCTGGCGCTTACCCACGGCACTGCTGCTGCGCCTAGAGCTACCGACTGAAAGCGCCGTGCCCACGGATGGTAATTCGGTGGAGGAGGAGGAGGGGTCGGAGGAGGAGGAGGCATAGTACGTCTGAGAGACCGTGACCGAGGTAGGCCCCGCAATCCTCGGTGTGGGCAGTACATGAGCAGCCCCAGGGTCATTCTCGGTCCCAGCCTCCACCAAGTTAACCCAATGTGCCGTCAGTGAGATATAGTGTCCCTGCCCGGCAGCACTTGTCCACGTGTCCGTAGTTAGGTGGACCTTATCACTAGCTGCGTTGGTCAGGGCACGGATGATGTTCTGTGACACGTGCTGGTGTAGGGCTGGGACGGCACATCGGGAAAAATAGTGGTGGCTGGGGACGGAATACCGAGGGGCAGCCACCGCCATGAGATTTCGAAAGGCCTCGGTCTCTACCAGCCTATAGGGCAGCATCTCCAGGCTAAGCAATTTGGAGATGTGGACGTTGAGGGCTTGGGCATGTGGGTGGGTGGAACTGTATTTCCTCTTGCGCTCTAGCGTCTGCTGTAAAGACAGCTGAACGCTGCGCTAGGACACGTTGGTGGACACTGTGGAGGATCGTGGAGGCGAAGGTGTGGTTTTCCGGCGGGAGGCGCTCGTGCCGGGGTCCTGGGCAGGGGGTTGACTAGCAGAGGCAGCGAGTGACACAGGGGAAGGAGCAGTGGTGTGACCCGCAGGAGGTGGTGAACGGCCTTGGTTCCATTGAGTGGGGTGTTTAGCACTCATATGCCTGCGCATGCTGGTGGTGGTTAGGCTAGTAGTGGTGGCACCCCTGCTGATCCTGGTGTGGCATAGGTTGCACACCACAATCCGTCGATCATCCTCACTTTCTTTAAAGAACCTCCAGACTTGCGAACATCTAGGCCTCGCCACGGGAGCTTCACTACGTGAAACAGTTGCTGATGATGCACCAGCTCTGGCCCTGCTTCTCCCTCTGGCCACACCACTGCCTCTTACAACCTTTTCTGGTGCAGCACTCGCCTCCGCCTCAGAAGCACTGTCTTCACTCGGCATATCAACCCAGCTTGGGTCAGTCACCTCGTCATCCTCCAATTCCTCAGTCTGCTCCCTCCTCGGACTTCCTCCCCTAACAACAACTTCACCACTGTCTGACAACCGTGTCTCCTCATCGTCCGACACCTCTTTACAAACTTCTTCCACTAACTCAACATTGTCATCATCATCACCCACAGACTGCGACAGTTGGAAAACTTGGGCATCGGGAACGAGGTCAGCAGCAACCTGAGAAGTGGTTTGTGACTCTGGGAAGGGTCCAGAAAACAGTTCCTGAGAGTATGCCAGATCACATTCCAAATTTTCCTGGGAGGGGGCAGACTGGGGGGAAGGAGGTTGAGGTGGAGGAGCCATAGGAGTGCTCCCTTGGGTAACGTGGGTGGACTGCGTGGAAGACTGACTGGTGGACAAATTACTTGAAGCATTGTCCGCAATCCACGACATCAGCTGTTCGCACTGTTGTGGTTTCAACAGTCCTCTACCACGTGTCCCTGTAAGTTGAGACATGAAGCTAGGGAGTGTAGCTCTGCGGCGTTCCCCTGCTCCCTCATCAGCGGGTACTGTCTCACCCTGCCCAGGACCACGGCCTCTGCCCCCTGCAGTAATTGAATGCCCACGCCCACGCCCTCGCCCTCGACCCTTAGCCCTGGGGTTCAACATTTTTTGTATATAGGTGTATGATAAAAAAAAATAAAAAATTAAGTCCGGTAGAATTAAGTGACGTACAGAAAGTGTCACTTGGACAGATTATACGGATCGGAGCGAGTGTGCTGAACTGTGACACACAGAAACGTTACACGCAGCTGAGTAAAATGGATTTGTATCACTGAGCTAAAACAACTGAAAAAATAATTTTTTTTTTTATATCTTGTTTTTTTGGGAACGTGACGTGCAGGAAATATGGTAGAACTGACTGACACCCTGTTAACGGTGGCTATTTAGTCTGCGACCCAGACAAATGTCGCACAGAGAGTTTTCTGGATCAAGCTGTAGATGATATTGGTAGCAAATGACTTGGTTGTATTCTGTGACGTACAGAAAGTGTCACCTGGACAGTATATATGGATTGGAGTGAGTCAGTGCTGAACTGTGACACACAGAATGGTTCCACAGTGCTGTGTGCAATGGATTTGTATCACTGAGATAGAACAATAAAAAAAAAACAGGGTTAGATATGGCGATAGCTGCACTACTAGTGCCAGCCAGCCAAGTGACAAAAAAAAATAAATAAAATGTCTTCTAGCCCTTAGAAGGGCTGTTGGGTTCTTTGTGGGTGATCCCTGCCTAACAGACAACTAAATGCAGGCCCTAACACTGTCCCTGAAAGGCAGCAGCTCTATCCCTAACGACATCCAGACGGCATCTGAGCCGAGCGCCGCGGCCAGTCGGTAGTATATTCCAGGGTCACCTGATCAGGCCAGCCAACCCCTGCTATCGACATGTAAGGGCCCCACGTGATGCTGGGTGGTACGCAGAGTCTCCTGGCTTGTGATTGGCTGTGTTTTTAGGCGCCAAAAAAGCACGATGCGGAAGTTGCCATTTCCTCGAGCATGGCGAGATACTCGTCCGAGCAGCGAGCACTTACGAGTACCCTAATACTCGAACGAGCACCAAGCTCGGACGAGTATGCTCGCTCATCTCTAATCTAGACCGAATACTGACTCCTCTCATTAAGACATCCCGCTCATTTCTATTGGACACAAATTATTTCATTTCCAAACTAATGTACACCAGAGCCAGATTCCCTGTTGGTTACTATGGATGTGAACAGCATATATACGTCCATAGAACACAACAAGGGAATCAAAGCCACTGCGACCTTACTTTCCAAAGTATCCACACTTACCTCTTTACAATAGGAATTTTGCCTTTTATTGCTTACCTTGGTATTGCACGAAAATTTCTTCCTTTTTGGCGATAGATATTACGCCCAGAAGTGTGGAACCGCTATGGGCGCCAACGTGGTGCCACCTTATGCAAACGCCTATATGATCGAGTTTGAGGAAGAACATGTGTACCAACATCCGTTATTTAGACAACATGCGATAATATAGTTACGCTTCATAGACAATATATTCTGTCTATGGAAGGGCCCTGAGTCTAGCATCCGCCTCTTTCACCAGTACCTGGACACTGTTTATCCGGAACTAGGTTTCACCATCCAGATTGACACAACTACTGTTAGTTTTCTGGATACCATGGTACTAAAAGATGAACAAGGCCAGATCCAATTTGATCTATACAACAAACCCACCAACAGAAATAGCTTACTACATTTTACTAGTAACCATCCAAGGGCCAGAAAAAAATCACTGCCCCGCTCACAACTAAAACGAGTTGAAAGAATAGTGATAAATCTCACCACACGTCAGAACAGAATGAACGAGATGACCACTAAATTCCTACAGAGGGGATACCCACAATACTCCATGATACAAGACTCCAGGACCTCCAGGACTGAAAAAAATGATTCATCTCAAAGGTTACCCTGCATCTTAACCTATAACCCATTAACACCAAAGATACAACAAGTGATCAAACAAGACTGGTATATTCTTTCACATGCATACCCTCAAGTTTGTGAGTTTCAATCCCCACCCTTGACTTCCTACAAGCGCTCTAGAAACATCCGCAACCATTTAGTATGTGCTGACATTGGGCCCCTCACCAAAATCCCCAGACAAAGATTTTTGGGCACACCTAAGCTAGGCACATTCCCCTGCCTCCATTGCGCCCAATGCTCTAGCATCATTAAAGGCAACATCATTACGCATCCACACACCGGGAACAAATTTCCTATAAAAGGGTACTTTACCTGCGAATCTACACATGTGGTTTACTTAATCAAATGCCCGTGTGGCCTCATTTACGTTGGGGAAACAATACAACACATCAGGGACAGAATATCCAAACGTAAATCCGCTATTAGAACAAACCAGTTACTCCTACCAATCCCCGCCCACTTTAAAGAACGCAACCACCCCATCTCATCTCTTCGATTTCAAGTCTTGGAACAAGTTTCGGTCCCACGAAGAGGCGGTAACCGGACATTACTCTTATGTCAAAGAGAATCCTTCTGCATTCATCGCCTTGATACGCTATCACCAAGAGGACTGAACCGAGAATGCGATTTTTTCTGTAATATTTAATTCTTGACATGTGATTGCATAATTACACACCGTGATATGATAAGCTAAATGTATGATTCATGTTTAATATTGCACCCTCTGACCCATTACTCTTTCTATTGCAGATCCGTTAGCCCGGGATATAGTCTATAGTCCATTGGTACGCATGGGTGAGATTTCTCCCTCCCCCCCTCCCTTTTCATCCAATAGTATAACCATATATGCATAATTGTTCTCTATATGAATATACAATTTCTAACATAACTTTAGGTTATTGTTTTATCCTTTAATATCTACTTGCTTAATATGTATAATCGATATACCTAATACCAGCGTGACACAGTCATTTACTCTCGCCTTTCCACATTATAGGCATACCTACACTTATGGTTAATTATTTTACATTTCCTTTATTTTGAATACTATAATAAACCATTTACTTCAATCTCGCCCCCTTGCTATCTCCATTTATATAGTTTCCTTTGTTTTCTTGTTAATATACAATATTCCTGTCTGCTTGCCCTCACCTCTTGCCCATACTAATCACACAGTACCCAGTGCGCATGCGCACGTCTCAACATGTGATCGCACCTCCCAGGAATGCTCACCTTCAATTAGACCATACATTCTTACCACTGGAGATGACAGCACGCTACCGCGGCGTCTTACTCCAGAGTCCAGGCCAGCAAACACAGGACCGTAGGTAAAGTATGCAATATGGGTCTTTTATATTAATTTTTTTCAATATAGGTCGCTGGTTTACCTATATTTATCATAACCTACAGGTTCTTTCTTGTCACTGTAGTCACAATTATATTATGGTCCCCATTCTTCTTGTCCTTCCCTCCTTATATTACTTGCATACCTCCATACGATTACCAGGAGAAAACTCTGCCATATTTTCCCTCAAACCTGATTGTGAACTATTGAGCTCATATTATTTAGTTGATATGATTGTTTTTTCTTCACTTGTAACATATTATGTAAATATGTATATGCACCTTTATATGTATTGAGTAACCACCATTATAGTAACACTCGTTCCTACAGACCAGAATTTTCTTTGATCTCATATATGTATATTCCACAGATCCCTTGAGAAAGGTCGTGTCTCTGCGATATCTCTGGATACGCTGATAGGAAATGAGTGATTTACTACTACACAATATGAACTAAAACGTTAATTTTGACAAATTACTGGTGTGCCATAGATTCTTCTACTATTTGAAGTGTAACAAGAACTTTAAAGCTCTGAGCACATAAAGGGGGTTTTCTCATGTCTCCCTCTTACTGCTTTACAAGCACTCCCAAATGTGCAAACAGCAATACAAACTGGAAGAAAGAGAGACCGGCTCAATACAAACTGAAAAAAGAGAGACCGGCTCTTTTAACTGTAGGGTGCAAGAACGAGCACTGCTCATGGATTGCAGGGTGGTCATAACTATGAAAATGAGCACTATATAATGTGATGGGAAAATGGATCCAGCCAGCAAAGAAAGCAATATGGACAATAACAATACATCAGTAAGTTCCTTGTATTAACTTCCTCTACATGATAAATGCCATTTGCTTAAAGGGGTTGTCCCACAAAAAATATTCTGCAGTTTTCAAACCAGTACTCAGGTCTGAATACTTGTAATTGCATGTAATTAAAAATTTTGTATAGCTACTGAGTTATTCAGTAAAATGTATCTGTACAGGGACACTTACAGTGCCTTGCGAAAGTATTCGGCCCCCTGGAACTTTTCAACCTTTTGCCTCATTTCAGGCTTCAAACAAAAAGAAATAACATTTCAAATTTTTGGTGAAGAATCAACAACAAGTGGGTCACAATTGTGAAGTGGAACGAAATTTATTGGATCATTTAAACTTTTTTTGTAATAATAAAACTGAAAAGTTGGGCGTGCAAAATTATTCGGCCCATTTACTTTCAGTTCAGAAAACTCACTCCAGAAGTTCATTGAGGATCTCTGAATGATCCAATGTTGTCCTAAATGACTGATGAAGATAAATAGTACCCACCTGTGTGTAATTAAGTCTCCGTATAAATGCACCTGCTCTGTGATAGTCTCAGGGTTCTGCATCATGAAGACCAAGGAATACACAAGGCAGGTCCGTGATACTGTTGTGGAGAAGTTTAAAGCCGGATTTGGATACCAAAAGATTTCCCAAGCTTTAAACATCCGAAGGAGCACTGCGCAAGCGATCATATTGAAATGGAAGGAGTATCAGACCACTGCAAATCAATCAAGACCCAGCCGTCCCTCTAAACTTTCATCCCAAACAAGAAGACTGATCAGAGATGCAGCCAAGAGGCCCATGATCACTCTGGATGAACTGCAGAGATCTAGGGCTGAGGTGGGAGAGTCTGTCCATAGGACAACAATCAGTCGAACACTTCACAAATCTGGCATTTATGGAAGAGTGGCAAGAAGAAAGCCATTTCTCAAAGATATCCATAAAAAGTCTTGTTTACAGTTTGCCACAAGCCACCTGGGAGACACACCAAACATGTGGGAGAAGGTGCTCTGGTCAGATGAAACCAAAATCAACTTTTTGAAAACAATGCAAAACAATATGTTTGGCGTAAAAGCAACACAGCTCATCACCCTGAACACACCATCCCCACTGTCAAACATGGTGGTGGCAGCATCATGGTTTGGGCCTGCTTTTCATCAGCAGGAACAGGAAAGATGGTTAACCCCTTCCCGGCCATGTACGGCGCTGCGGGAAGGGCATTGCCGCCCGGCGCCGTACTACTATGGCGCGCTGAACGGCGGGTGCAGGAGCTGCGCCCGCCCGATCAGCGGCGGGGGTCCGGCTGTGCCCAGGTGCCAGAACCCCTGCTGAATATGCCGGCATCGGTGAAAACATCGTGGCTGTCATCCCTGCGTGCCTGTGCGATCCAGCCCCCTGGAAGATACAGCTTGCACAGGAAGCAGGCTGTAAGTGTATTACATTGAGTAATACACTTACAGCCAATGCATTACAATAAAACAGTATTGTAATGCATTGTAAAGGGGATCAGACCCCCAAAAGGTAAATAAAGTGAAAAAAAGTGAAAAAAAGTTAAAAAATAAAGTTAAAAAAATAATAATAAAAGTTTCAAGTAAAAAAAACACACGCCATTTTCCAAAAAAAGTTTTAAAAAATTGTAAAAAAAAGAAAGGAAAACATATTAGGTATCGCCGCGTCCGTATCGACCGGCTCTATAAAAATATCACATTATCTAGGTGAACACAGTAAAAAAAAAAAATAAAACAGTGCCATAAGAGCCATTTTTTTTCACCTTGCCTCACAAAAAGTGTAATACCACACGATCAAAAAGGCGTATTTACCCCAAAATGGTACCAATCAAACCGTCATCTCATCCCGCAGAAATTTAGACCCTACCTAAGACAATCGCCCCAAAAATAAAAAAAAATATGGCTTTCAGAAAATAGCAACACAAAAAAAAAGATTTTATTCTGTTCAAAAATGCATCTAATGTGTAAAACTGTCCAAAAATAAAAATGATACACATATTGGGTATCTCCGCGTCCATAACAACCTGCTCTATAAAAATATTACATGAGATGGCCCCCCAGGTGAATGTTGTTAAAAAATTTTTTAAAAACTATGCCAAAACAGCCATTTTTCCCTCTTGTCTCACAAAAAGTGTAAGACCACGCGATCAAAAAGGCGTATTTAATCCAAAATGGTACCAATCAAACCATCATCTCGTCCCGCAAAAAATTAGACCCTACCTGAGCCAGAAAAATAAAAAAAATATGGTTCTCAGAAAATGGCAACACAAAAAAAAGATTTTATTCTGTTAAAAAATAAAATTTAACAAAAATAAAATTAGTAGACATATTGGGTATCGCCGCGTCTATAAAAATATCACATGATTTGCCCCCTCAGGTGAATGCTGTAAAAAAAATTTGAAAAATACTATGCCAAAACAGCTATTTTTTCACCTTGACTCACAAAAAGTGTAATACCAAGTGATCAAAAAGTCTTATGTACCCCAAAATGGTACCAATGAAAACGTCACCTCATCCCGCAAAAAATGAGCCCCAACATAAGACAATAACTCAAAAAAATAAAAATCAATGGCTCCCGCAAACCAATCCATCAAAATCTGAGCTGTAAAATCCATATGGCACTCCGTTCTGTTCTGAGTCCTGCCATGTGCCCCCACAGCAGTTTATCACCACATATGGGGTGTTGCCGTATTCAGGAGAAAATGGATAACACATTATGGGGTACTTTTCTCCTGTTTCCCCTTGTGAAAATGAAAACTTTGGGGCTAAAACAACATTTTATTGGAAGAAATGAAACTTTTCGTTTTCATAGCCAAGTATTTCCAAATTGTGTAAAACACTTAGGGGGTCAAAGTGGTCAGTACATGCCTTAATATATTCTTTGAAGGGTGTAGTTTCCAAAATGGGGTCACTTTTTGAGGGTTTCCACTGTAGGGGTACGTCAGGGTCTCTCAATTACAAAATGGTGCCTAAAAACCATTCTAGCAAAATCTGCCTCCAAAATCCGTATGGAGCTCCTTTCCTTCTGACCACTGCCACAAACCCATAGAGACATTTACCACCACATATGGGGTATTTCTGTAAACTGCAGAATCAGAGTAATGTATATTGAGGTTTAGTTTGCTGTTGACCCTTGCTGTGTTGCAAGAAAAAAATTATTAACATGAATAATCTACCAAAAAAGTGAAATTTTGAAATTTCACCTCCATTTTCCTTTAATTCTTGTAGAATACCTCAAAGGTTAACAAAGTTTGTAACAGCAGTTTTTTTATAATTTGAGGGGTGTAGTTTCTAAAATGGGGTCATTTATGGGTGGTTTCCATTACGTAAGCCCATCAAAATCACTTTATATCTGAATTGGTGCTTAAAAAATGGTTTTGGAAATTTTGTTGAAAATTTGAAAAATGGCTTCTAAACTTCTAAGCCTTCTAATGTCCTAAAATAGTAAAATGACATTTTTAAAATGATGCAAACATAAAGTAGACATATGGGGAATGTAAAATAATAACTATTTTTGGAGGTATTAATATGTATTTTGAAAGTAGAGAAATTGAAATTTGGAAATTTGCAAATTTTTCCAAATTGTTGGTATTTGGTATTTTTTTTTATAAATAAATAAAAATGAAATATTTTGCCACAAATTTACTACTGTCGTGAAGCACAATATGTGACGAGAAAACAATCTCAGAATGGCCTGGATAAGTAAGTGTTCCAAAGTTATTACCACATAAAGTGACTCATGTCAGATTTGCAAAAAATGGCCTGGTCGGGAAAGTGAATACAGGCCCGGGGTTGAAGGGGTTAAAATTGATGGGAAGATGGATGGAGGCAAATACTGGATCATTCTGGATGAAAACCTGTTGGAGTCTGCAAAAGACCTGAGACTAGGACGGAAATTTATCTTCCAACAAGACAATGATCCCAAACATAAAGGAAAATCTACAATGGAATGGTTAAAAAATAAACGTATCCAGGTCTTAGAATGGCCAAGTCAAAGTCCAGACCTGAATCCAATTGAGAATATGTGGAAAGAGCTGAAAACTGCTGCTCACAAACGCTCTCCATCCAACCTCAAAGAGCTCAAGCTGTTTTGCAAGGAAGAATGGGCAAGAATTTCAGTCTCTAGATGCGCAAAACTGATAGAGACATACCCCAAGCGACTTGCAGCTGTAATCGCAGCAAAAGGTGGCGCAACAAAGTATTAATGCAAGGGAGCCGAATAATTTTGCACGCCCCACTTTTCAGTTTTATTATTACAAAAAAAGTTTAAATGATCCAATGAATTTCGTTCCACTTCACAATTGTGACCCACTTGTTGTTGATTCTTCACCAAAAATTTAAAATGTTATATCTTTTTGTTTGCTGCCTGAAATGAGGCAAAAGGTTGAAAAGTTCCAGGGGGCCAAATACTTTCGCAAGGCACTGTAATTTCTTATTTCTTTGACCTGCTCACTGAGAAGGCACTTTGAACACATTTTATAAGTGGTCAGAAACTTAAACCAAGCACACCATTGTTTTTCTCGTGAAATTTTCAATAAGTTTGATGTGTCACATGACCCTCTTCCCATTGAAAAAACTAATGTTGGATCCAAAATGTCCGACTTCAAAATGTCCGCCATGGTCACCACCCATCTTGAAAAGTTTCCCCCCTCCCATATACTAATGTGCCACAAACAGGAAGTTAATATCACCAACCATTCCCATTTTATTTAGCTGTATCCATATAAATGGCCCACCCTGTATATTCTTGTGCATTCTTTCTCATAATAGCAGTGTATAGGCAGCAACAATGATGGAGGTTGTAATGCTGTCTTTTTCTCACCCTAAAGACACTTTGCATAACCACGAAAATGCATTCAGATTATTATGAGCTCCTTATGCAGTTCCTAGACTGAAGGAAGCAGATTCAACATACAAATGGCCAGTTCGTCTCAAAGTGTGGTAGGTGTCAGAGGCAATAATTATATCCACAGAAGTAAAGTCTCTTATGCCATAAACAAGTGAATACCTTGCTGTCTGAAGCTTGCACGGCCTAGTTGGTTCTGGACCTGGTCTGTTTCCTTCAGGGGTACTCTGATAGGTCATCAATATTAAAAGCCAGAGAACCCTTTTAAGCATCAGACTCAGGCCCCCACTGCAGTGTTATTCTACTCTCCTTCTCAGCAGAGGTACAAAGTTTAACCTTACCTCCATAACATGATACAGCCAGCAGAACCAGCGTCAAGATGGAGAGGGGGGGTGCAGTTTGCAGACACCGTGGGGAAGTCAAGAAGAATACAGGGCCCTCCCCTTTCTCTAAAAGCACTCCATCTGTGTTAGTTTCTGTATTGGTACCTTCTATGAACTGTTCCTGCAGAGTTTTGTCTCTGTCTTCTGCTTCACTGGGGTCAATGTGAACGACAGCTCTCATGGCCTCTTGCATTGATAAGTCAAAGTCTCTGAGGGAGATTCTTGCTACAGTACCACATTTTAAGTTCTAATGCAATTCTGGTTTCAACGGTAAAGCATAACTTTTCAAGAATTTGCTCTACATTCTTTTTCTCTGACCGTGGCTTAGTGTAGCATCCTCTAATTGATCGATGAGTATTTCCACTTTTTGTTCTGTGGAAACAGGATACAGCTTGAAGGTGGCAAACATTTTCTCCTGAACGTCTCTTAATGTGTGGACTTCTCCTGTGTAGTGTCTGAACCATGGTGCCCCAAAGTAGTAAGGCTTAGTCAACTGCATCATGCATGGTGTAGCAGTTGTAGGGCAGTTGTTGTGGCTTGATTGAGCACTATCCTTGTTATCAGACATCTTGACAGTGAGTTCTCCCAAATACACAGTTCAAAGGGAGGCTATTATACACTTTTGTGATGCATTGCTATGGGCAACAGCTGTAATATGGGGTACAGGTCCCTTTAAGAAGCATGAGGAGTGGCTATAGTGAACAGCTATGGCAGTGATGGCCCCAGACAATCTGTGCAGAGTCTATTGTCTCCAGCAGTACTCACTATAGCTGGGCCGGAACCTTGCGTGGGTTATCATTGTTGGTGCTCATACTGAGAAGCAGTTCTCTATGCACCTGTGGGTGTACAGCTGTTTTTCTTGCAGTCGCCAGGTTTCAGGTGACCCCAATGCTACAATACACAATGTGATCGGTCGGGTGTCCAGCAAGAGAGACGGTTTTCTGCTTGAAAAAAAAAAAAAACAGCATTAATGCCAGAAACCCAATGGACTGCATTATAGTTGAATGGGGATCTGGTGGGCCCTGGCAGTGTCTGGCTATGCCAGACTACCAGATTTACTGAACGCAGATGTGAACCTGGCCTAAAAGTAAAATGCATGATGAACATTTGATGTAAAATAGAATACAATACTAAAGACATAAGGCACTAAAGAGTTATCTAGAGTAATTAGATCTTAGGACAGTTAAACCTCTTTTGCTTTGATACACAGATACAGACCTCACAAGACATTTGCAATCAATACAGGGTTTAATGTGTACACAGAAACCTATGTATTGATTTCAAAACCCCTCTGTGTGTTGTGACTACATGAAAATGTATCACTCATTTCTTTTTTATAACATTCTTTCTGTATGTAGTTAGTATAAGGAGTTTCATCTTTCTTGAAGCATCATATGGGCCCCTTTTCATTATGGGCCACATAACAAGTACACCACCATATATTTATCTTCATACATGATCTTACGTGTTAGCTCCAGTGCATCTGCAATGAGCCCCTAAAGAGGTCAATTGTCATGTTTTATATGTAATGTTGTTTATTTTATTGGCTACCACTCCCATCCTCTGCGTTTGCTCCTCTTAGTATTTGAAAATGAAACACTATAAGAAAAGATATGTGAAACAGTTGTGTTATCAGCAAAAATAATAGTCCCATAAATGATCTTTTTCCATTATCCCACAGACACCTTCAGAAGAAAGCAGCCTCTGTTTTTTGCAGTATGTGTTCTGGCAGTAGACTGTCAGACAGCTTTAGTAATGTACTGACAGGCACTACAACAGCTTCTCTAACTAGTCTATCAACATAATGTAGGCTTCTACAAACAAGGCCTGCATTCTGTTGAATTCGGAATCCTTGGTAGACATGTTAGCTTGATGCATTTCGTCCCCTTTCAGAAAAGAAGTATCCAGTGTGAATTAAAAGTCCACTTTTATTAAATCATGATTAAAACATTCTCCTGAGATGAACACAGCCTCAAGCCAACATGTTTCCACCAAACATAGTCTTATTCATGGCTGTTCTCAGATATGGTAAGAGATTTACTAAATAAGGTTAATTAGAGGGCCATGCAAACATTGTACATTGGGGCTCTTTTCTAAAGCTGAGCACACATACAACATAGTTGTAGACTGGCAGCTATCCCTCCCAAGAGTACTGGGAAATCCTGCATGCCCGGTCTTTCTTTCCTCAAGATGGCTCTTCAAGGAAGGACACAACACACATTGGACAATTCTGTAGAAATCGGTGCATTCAACCACATATTATCTGTTTTGGCGACTTTAAAGGGTTTTCCCATTTTAACTTTTATGGCATATACATAGAACCTACATCCTAGGCTGCTGTAAATGGAGAGATATGGCCTGCATGCAGGTTTCTTCTTTCACTTTGATAGTATTTCTGAAATAAGCAAAGTAATGGAGAGAGCACTTGTAATTACACCATGTCACTGTTGCCAGGAAGAAGTGCTCGCATGGAGCACCTACTCCTCTTCAAACATCTGATTGGCAGGGATAAAACCCCTGCACAACCCCTTTAAGTAACTCAGCAACTGAATTTAAGTAACTGTGTTGAAGAAGATTTTAAACTATATGAAACGTTTACTGTATTTTGTTGTTGGAATTTCATTCATTTTTCATTTTAATAACTGAAATTAAATTAGTTAAACAAAGCTAATTAACTGTTCACCAGCTACACTGACCCTTAGGTCCAAGAGCTAAAATAATTCTACTTTTGCTTGACTGTGGTAGTGACAGCAATTACTCAGTTCATGCGTTGCTTTATATTGTTTATCTCTTAATGCGGAGGGCACTCATTAGAACATAATTTCTTGAACTTAAAGGGGTTGTCCGAGTTATGACAAAAAATATATAGCACTGTAAATCTGATGGGCAGCAATATATAACTAAGTTAAGCAAGTTTTAGGCAAAAAAAATCCATATTTCCTCATTTCCCTGGTTCTCTTCTGGTCTTTGTTTACATGCAATAACAACAATCTCAGCCCCTCCCCCTTCTCCCCCCCTCTCTGCAAAGGGAATGAATACAAGTGCTGAGTGACATGTCTGCCTGCTGGAATACTCAGCAGCATGTTGTATGTGTAGGACTACAAGTCCCAGCTGTACAATGACACTGCTAATACATACAGGAATTTCTCCCTACCTGTTCTTGTACAATACAATTCCTCTACAGCTCTTGTGCCCAGCATTTGTCTCCTCTCACTACTGCAGCTACTGCTTGTTGTAAAGCCTTGAGCCCTCAGTGTGTTCTGGCTGAAGGGGTTAATGTTTTATCTGAAGGAAACCAGGGATAGAGCAGATAGCAGCCCGGCAAAGAAAGGGGGCGTGGCCAGTGACGTCTCGTGTACAGACTGTTATCTGAACTCTGAGGCTTGTGAACGAAACATCACAGAGCAGAGAGATAAGGTGACATCACAGGTCATGTGACCCTCAATTAACTCTGAGAAACCAGCAGCTCTAGAAACACAAAGTATATGGGAAAGTTGTTATACCTGACAAGTTAGAAACATATAAGGAACAAAAAAATAACTCGGACAACCCCTTTAATGCTGAGTTGAACAAATACATAAGATTACATTAAAATACATACAGCATAATATTGTACAGAATTTTTTGTTCCTCTAAGGTTAGGTCACACCGCTGCAGATTTGGACATCTTTCAGGAACACATTTCTTGTATTTCTTGTTCAACTTCAACATATTAATTGCATCTAAAAAAAGACAGTAAAAAACACAATGAACTACATATACTCAGAATGTGGAATACCCCTTCTCTCCTCCAGTGATCCATGAGACTCATATGGATTTTTACTTCACAGGCTTTCACTAAATTAACACAGTATGCTAACGACTGTGATCATGATGTACTTCTGTTCTACACTTCTTTTTGCATATTTCTCTCACTGTGCCACCCCGACTTTCTTTTTCGAGCCATGGGTGTAACCACCAGAGTTGCAGGCATAGTAATTGCTTTGTGGCCCAACAATCAAGGGGGCCCATCTGTACATGTAGTGCCCTGGAGCAGGGGTACTTTGAAATCTGAACATTTGTTGATATTTTTCTGTTACCCCAATGCAAAGTCATCAACTCCTTTATTTATTTTGCTTTACTTTAGAGGGTTAACATGCATTGACTAATACTGTTTAATCCTGTATTTTATATATATGTTGTCATATATACCGTATTTTTCGCCCTATAAGACGCACCTGCCCATAAGACGCACCTAGGTTTTAGAGGGTGAATATAGGAAAAAAAATATTCTGAACAAAAGGTGTGTTAAAATTTTTAATAAAATAACAGAACTATATTTTAACACTGTAAACATTAACAGTAGTAACCAGCAGCATTACCAATAATCATTACTGACTTAAATGTCCATGTACACTACTCCTCTATTCATCAGGGAACCCCAAAAACTCCTCATCACTACTGTCCAAGTTAATTACACTCTGTGGCTCAGTATCACTAGCATCTCTGCCTTCAGATTCGTCGTACAGCATATTGTCCTCAGTGCCATCCAAGGCATTGCTGATGCCACACTTTTTGAATGACCTGACGACGATTTCATCGTTGACTGCCTGCCATGATGTTTTCACCCACTCACACACTTGGGTGATGGTAGGCCTCTTCATCCGCCCAGTGGGAGTCAGGTCATGGTTCCCAGCTGCCATCCACTTATTCCATTCCTCCCTCATGAACACTTTAAAAGGCTTATTAATGGAAAAGTCTAACGGTTGCAGCTGGCTGGTAAGCCCCCCAGGAATTATTGTCAGATGGGTGTTCACTCCCTTGAATCTTGTTTTTGTGGTTTCGCTAATATGTGCCCTAAACTGGTCAAGCACTAGTAGGGCAGGTTTCTTCAGAAGCCCTCCAGGGCGTTTGGACCACACCTTTTCAATCCATCTGCGCAGTAGGACAACACGACAGTGTAATGGGCCTTCTCATGTCCTGAAGTCTTCAACGTTACGGTTTTTGCGCCTCTCAGATCTACGGTCCTGTTTGATGGAACATCAAAGGTTAACGGGACTTCATCCATGTTCCCAATCTGGCCTATTTCATAGGCATTTTTCTATCTTGAATCCAGCACAAATGTATGAAAAGAAAGAATCTTGGACTCATATTCTTTGGGCATTTTTTGTGCAATTCTTGTTTTGGTGTGCATAGCAAGGCTACATCTCCTCATGAATGTGTAGCACCACAATGCCGATCCAGTGAAGTCATCAATGCCTTTCTCTGCAGCTAGCCGCTTGGCTTCATATATGATCATTTTTGTAGATAGACAGAAGCCATTGTTCCTGTGACGTGTGATCCACTCTTTCATGTCCACGTCTAGCTGTGGCCACTTTGCAGCACACCCACGAAAAGTGTGCTTGCTTCTATCTGCTTTTTCCAACTGATCCTCTTGTTTCCTCCATTCACGAATCATCTTTTCAGTTGGAGGCGGCCCGAAATGTCTCTCAGCAGCCCTGTTTCCTTGCTCTTTGGCGTATTTTATCACCTCCAGGTTGAAAGGAATTTTATAAGAAAGCCTTTTCTGCTTTGACATCGTTCAGAAATGTACAGTATGCAGCAGGAGACTACTGTAATTTTCTGCAACAAAATACAGCAATGGAAGAACTGTCAGCACTACAATTATGGGGGTACTGTAGCTAAGAACATCAGTGGATGACAATGTTATGGGGATCTGCCGCTGACAGAAGTTTATCGGGGTACAGTAATCTGCTGCTGACAAATTTATGGGGGTATCTACCGCTGACAAAAGTTTACTGTGGGTACGGTAATCTGCTGCTGACACAATGTTATGGGGGAATCTGCTGCTGACACAATGTTATGGGGGGGATCTGCCGCTGACAGAAGTTTATCGGGGTACCGTAATCTGCTGCTGACAAACTTATGGAGGGATCTATCGCTGACACAAGTTTACTGGGGGTCACAGCTCAGGTTACCGGAGCAGGCACGAGTGAAGCCTGAGAAAGACGGAGCAGGCATGTGTGACAGGGAAGCCTGCTCTGCCCCTCGTCTGCCTGCTCCCACGCTGCCAGTAACTTTTCTCCTCCTCCTCCTCACAGCGCGTCTTCCCGGCCGTCCCTACAACACAGCGCAACAATGGTGACCAGCACCTGCATCTCACTATCTGCAGTGGGCTGGTCCCTGCCTCTCCGGACCTGCAGCACTGCCGGACGCATACCAGAACCCACAGCGCGTCTTCAGCTTCAACCCAGCACCTCAGTGGCAGCAAGGTAAAGAAAAGCAAATCGCCAACATACCCTATTTTCCCCTGTATTCACTCCATAAGACGCACTAATGTTTTCCCCCCATTTTGGAGGGAAAAAAAGTGCATTTTATGGGGGCAAAAAATACGGTATCTTGTTCATTCAAACTGAATTTGCACAGCTTTGTGAAAAGGTCAATGAACACTGAAAGACTTTTAGGGCTTCCTAGCTAATAATGAGAAGCTGGTAATTTTTCATAGGTACCATAGGGTTTAAAGAAGAGCATGTTTTGGAAGGAAAAAACAGACTTCTTTATCACCAAAACCAAAAAGACTGACCTTTTGAATATCAGGTGCTGCTATGTTATGTTTGAAAACCTGTTTTTGTCTGGAAAAACGGCTATGTCATTGTTATTGAGTATCATTAACCCTTTCAGTACCGAGCCACTTTTCACCTTAAATCCCAGGCCGATTTTTGCAAATCTGACATGTGTCACTTTATGTGGTAATAACTTTGGAACGCTTTTACTTATCCAGGCCATTCTAAGATTGTTTTCTCGTCGTATTTATAAAAAAATACCAAATTTACCAACAATTTGGAAAAATTTTCTAATTTCAAAATTTCAATTTCTCTACTTTCAAAATACATAGTAATACCTCCAAAAATAGTTATTATTTTACATTCCCCATATGTATACTTTATGTTGGCATCATTTTGTAAATGTAATTTTACTTTTTTGGGACGTTAAAGGGCTTAGAAGTTTAGAAGCCATTTTTCAAATTTTCAACAAGATTTCCAAAACCATTTTTTTAAGCACCAATTCAGATATAAAGTGATTTTGAGGGGCTTACGTAATGGAAACCACCCATAAATGGTGTTCTGGCAGGACTCAGAACAGAAGGAGTGCCATATGGATTTTACAACACAGATTTTGATGGATTGGTTTGCGGGAGCCATTGATTTTTATTTTTTTGAGTTATTGTCTTATGTGGGGGCTCATTTTTTGCGGGACGAGATGACGGTTTGATTGGTACCATTTTGGGGTAAATACACCTTTTTGATCGTGTGGTATTAGACTTTTTGTGAGGCAAGAGGGAAAAAATGGTTGTTTTGGCATAGTTTTTATTTTTTATTTTTTACAGCATTCGCCTGGGGGGCCATCTCATGTAATATTTTTATAGAGCAGGTTGTTACGGACGCGGCGGTACCCAATATGTCTAACTTTTTTATTTTTGGAAAGTTTTTTACCTTTTTTTTTTTACAATTTTTTTTTAGCTTTTTTGGAAAATGGCGGGGTTTTTTTTACTTGAAACTTTTTTTTTAGAAAACTTTATTTTTTTACTTTTTTTTTTACTTTATTTAACTTTTGGGGGTCTGATCCCCTTTTCAATGCAGTACAATACTTTTGTATTGTAATGCATTGGCTGTAAGTGTATGACTCAATGTAATACACTTACAGCCTGCTTCCTGTGCGATCCAGGGGGCTGGATCACACAGGCACGCAGGGATAGCAGCCACGATGCCTAAGGAAGGCATCGGGCTGCTATCCGAGCCATCGGGTCCCTGTCACAGCAGCGTGGGGACCCGATGGCCCCCTGCTCGCCATCCTGAACTCCCGCACACCACATGAAGGGTTAATGCGCCGGCATCGGTGTTTTCACCGATGCTGGCACATTCAGCAGGAGTCCGGCACCTCGGCACAGCCGGACCCCCGCCGCTG
Organism: Rhinella marina; assembly: GCA_900303285.1. NCBI lineage: Eukaryota > Metazoa > Chordata > Amphibia > Anura > Bufonidae > Rhinella > Rhinella marina. The sequence goes on from ONZH01004036.1 coordinate 75,805, forward strand.
ATCAGGCGGGCGCAGGAGCTGGGACTTGTGTCACGGCTTTTTGCGCCGTACATGTACGGCGCTGGTACTCTAAGGGTTAAAGCTCTAATGCTAGGAAAGATGGAAATTGTAACATTGTATTTCTTTGTGCAGAGTTTCTCCACTCCACCCATCCCACTAGCAGATTCTAGTTCAGCTAGAAACTATATACAAGGAGAGCAGTCAGAGACCCTAGTGTTCTAGTTAGGGATCAGTGCTTAAAAGAAGAGACTCATGCCAGACTACTTGAGTGACCAGAAGAACACGCTGAGACAGTGATACTCTGCCACAGACCCTGGATCACCAGCCTTTGTCCAGGCTTCCAGCCTTCTGAGAGAGAGAGAGGGACAGCTAGCTCAGGCTTTTCCTCAGCATTACTATAGAAAAATAATATGAGGCCCATTGCTCAGTGATGGCCCAATGACCCAATCATGGCACTCGGATTAAATGTAGATTGTTTTTACGTTTTATTCCATCAATAATATTTTTTTGCAAAATGGCTAATGTTTCGGTCCATCTCGGACCTTGTTCACGACCGATCTGTGCTGTAGTAACTAGAGGAATGGATGGCCATGGACAGCAAACTGGTGTTGTCAGTGCTATCAATGATTGAAGGAGGCAAGGAGAATTGTACAACGTTTTGCTACAGAGCCTAATTTAGTCCTGATGTGTAGCCTTTTTCTGTGGATTTATTTTTCAGTTTTCTTGTTCTATTGTGTGCTCATTATATTTGCTGCATGTATCATCAGCTCTTATTTTTGTTTTCCCTTGCTGTGATTTGAAGGGGAACAAGGTGACCTGTTTTGTATGAATTCTTTCTGTGCCATCATAGCATGATATGCATTATCTCTATTCTGTTACGTTACTGTGTTTATTATCCCTATACTGTGATCTAACCATATTTATTATCTGTATACTGTGACATTACTGTGTTTATTATCCATGTACTGTGATATCACCGTTATTATAAACCCAGTACTTTGACACCACTGTGTTTATTATCCCTGTACTGTGACATCACCATGCTTTTCATTCCTGCACTGTGATGTCACTGTGTTTATAATTCCTGTACTATGACATCACTGTGTTCATTATCCCTATACTGTCTACAGGACTTTGGTTTCCGTCGAGCATAACGGCATCCAGACGGATCCGTTATGCTTTCCCATAGGCTTCTATTATGACGGATCAAAATGGAATGCCTCTTAAAGGTGTCCGGTTTGATGTCCGTCCTAGGGATTCCGTTTCTTTCCATTATAACGATGTTATAACGGAAAGCCTGAACGGAATCCCTAACGGTGATGTGAACGAGCCCTAACTCATATGGATGTGGCTGCAGCTCCTACCACTCTGGACTCCAAAAAAGCAGACACTACAATATGATGAAGAAGAGGAAAAAAATGGTTTTGGGGCATTGGTCACTAAAATGGTAGTTTATTAAATAAAATACATGGGAAAATAAAGACAGAGAGTGAAATGTTTGGGGGTGGACTGCCTCTCTTCTTAGGCTATCAGACAATGGTATCCTCATGCCATTATATGTGGATGTTTGACTACCTGGTTTTAATAAGTATAAGTGACATATTCTATATGAAAATGATCACAGACCACAAAGTATATATGTTTTGCCTTTTGCCAACAATTGTATTGAAAAGCATAATTGGCTACATTTTTCAATGCAGTTGACTCCAATACATCTATATCTCATCATATAGCAGCCACATCTATGCCAAAAGGCCACTCTGTGGAGATTTTTACTTTTTTGCACTGTTTGCTATTAGAGTATTATTGTTTTTTGGGGGGCACAGTAACTATTGGACCCTTTAAAGATTTCAATTTATATATTCAATCTCTTTTTATTTATTAATAATATGATGCTATAATGGGAATTACACCTTATTCTGTTATAAAGGCTACTGCCAGGATCAAAATGGCAAGCTGCACGTGTGGTTACAAGCTTGATACAGTACACCCAGTAAGTACAAGTAATGCCAAAATGGGGATTTTCCGTAGGATCATGCTGAAACTCTAGATTGAAGATAATGTTTTCAGAGAAGTGATCTCCCTTTATAACAACTACATTAAATTACACAAGCTATTAGCTTGCCACAAAAAGGTCTTGAAAAAGATGGTAAATGTCTTTGGGAATATATTTTGTAGTGTTGTGCAAGAAGACCTGTTTATACAAGGAAAGTAATGCAAAGTAGTGAT
>ONZH01004037.1:0-77297 GCA_900303285.1 Rhinella marina
TGTTTACTTATGATGCCACTTGTATAGTGTGTGCTTTATATGAACTCACTGCTGACATCACTGAAGTTCTTGAAAAAAACATTGTTGAAATGTCATATCCGTATGGGTGAATAAAGTTATACCTTGTTAGTATGCTGAAGTGCCTCCATTTTTTGGATTTACTTGTCTGGATTGGACTAGAGGATTTTCTATTGTGCCATGTGTTTGGGAACTAAAATAAACCAACTCAAATGATCAGCAGAAGACAACCCTATATGGAGTCACTTGCCACTAGGGTCTACTTTTATAGGTTTGAAAGCCAAGAATAAAGTAGATGATGACGATTACAATTCCATGTCACAGGCACAGTCCTGGTGCAGTAGAACCAACTTTAGTTGATAAGGGGGTGTACTCCAATAGTATTACCCCAGAGCATTCCCTCAGTTTCTTTTCTAAGCACAACCATCTCCACCACATCGTTCTGCCACCCATTCAATACTCTCTGCAGTCTAAGGCCCCATTCAGACGACCGTGTTTCACGGCCGTATACGGGCCGTGAGAGCCCGGCCTGTGCTGCCCCAGAGGACGGGAGCACATGGCGTCATTGGTTGCTATGACGCCGTGCGCTTACTGAGGCCACCGCTGTACAGTGAAACACTGTACACGCCGAACCAGCCCTGTACCTCATATGGATCTAGAGATCTCCACATTCATTGCTCTGCTAGATTTATATCAAAATGACAGCTCAGGGGGAGTGTCTTTTCCACTGCAGCTCAGGAGGTGTGTCCATGCTCTCCCTATCACAGCTCAGGAGGCAGTTGAAGGATGAAACTGAGCATGTGCGGCCTTCTCAGTGAGCAAGACAAAGCAATAAGAAATTAAGTGGTCCTCCTATACAGATACATTTTAATGAATAACTCAGTAACTATACAAAATTTTAAATGACATGCAATTGCAAAAGTATTCAGATCCAGGTGCTGGTTTGAAAACTGTAGAATATTTTTCATGGGACAACCCCTTTAAGACAAGGGCAGACTTCCCTATTTGTCAACTGTGGCCATGGAGCTATGCCTAACACGGTCCAGACCTGCCTAAACTTAACATTTAGCACACATAGCATTCAGGCTGTTCACATCCTGCACTAGAAACAATCAATGGGAGGATAAACCACCCCAACAATAAAAGAAAATAAATGGCAATAACACACCCCAATAAAATATAACTGAAACAGGGCATACACAGCAAGAAAATATATGAGAAGGATACAAGGCGTGAATGATAAAAGTAGATAGAATCTTCTTTAGAAAAAATGACCAAGCTATTTATAGACTTTTTTGTAGACATATTTTTTAACCACAAGGTGCGGAAGAAGGAGGCCTCAGTATATTGCCTGTAAGAGACGTCTTCTCGCCAAAAGACTGAATACGTAAATTATAATCTTGTCTTCAAGACATCTCTAAACACTCAGAGATTCTTCTACTCTGGAAGATGCTAAATTTCAAACTGATCATCTTAATTCAAGGTGAGAATTTACAAAAATATTTTTATTAGGTTTTTAGTTATATATATTTTGGTGTAACCACCCTTTGCCTTTAAAACATCATCAATTCTTCTTGGTAGACTTGCAGACAGTTTGTGAAGAAACTCGGCAGGGAGGTTGTTCAAAACATCCTGGAGAACTAACCACAGATCTTCTATGGATGTAGGATTGCTCAAATCCTTCTGTGTTATCATGTAATCCAAGATAGACACTATGATGTTGAGATCAGGACTCTGTGGTGGCCATATCATCATGTCCAGTACTCCTTGTTCTTTTTTACGATGAAGATAGTTCTTAATGACATTGGCTGTATGTTTGAGGTCGTTATCCTGCTGTAGAATAAATTTGGATCCAGTCACATGCCTCCCTAAAGGTACTGCATGATGGATAAGTATCCATCCTTAGAATAGGACATCAATATCAGTAGCCTGGAGAACCTATTTAAACTTTTGACCTTGTAGACTAGGGAAAAATCTCAAACCACCAATTTCTTCACTAGACATGTGTTTTATCTAAATCACCAAGATTATTTTTAATTTATGGACAACATTGATGGAGCAAAGAGAAGCATCAACAAGTCAAATATGGAGCCATCCTATAGAACACTGGATCTTCTTCATCCTGTATTTCAAGACTCTTAACTAGGCTTTCCTTCATGCTCTTATCTAAATATCTTGGCTGAAGACAGAATGGATTGTTACTGACCCCTGACACAGAGTACTCACCATGCCCCACCAGCCATTTTCTCCACTAAGAGTTTAGTATCTGGGTGGAAAAGTAGGATCTTATCATCTGATGGTACATTTCAAAATCTTGTAAAGTCAGTAATTGATCAGGGTACCTTGACCCTACAGAAAAAAAAGGTTAAGCCCAACACTGCATTTCTGTTTATCTGCATTGGAATGAGGTTGTCCACTGTTTAATCATGTGGCACTTTTTTCTCTTTTGGGCGGACCAGTCCTATTCTTTCTATATGATACTTTTTCACATTTTGTACAAGTTTTATGTGTTTCTTTTTCATTTTAGTGGCAGGACTGTTGGCCTATCAGCCTGAAGACGTCGTTTTTGCTGATTCTGGTAGTTCAGTAAACCTCACTTGTGATTCCAGTGGAACAAGATGGACAACCTGGTACCTCAGGAGAGAACGTGACGTATGGGCAGTAGTAAAAAATATTTCCCAGAAACCTGCTTCTCAATCAAATGCAAATATCACTCATCTTGCTATAGACAATGTTACAGCTCAGGATTCTGGGCGATATTTCTGTGCCATTTACAATAATAAAACTAAAATCTTTAGTAAACGGACAATGTTAATCACTAGAGGTGAGCTTTTTTGTATTTTTTGTTTTATCTTTGATTCTTTAATTTGTAAATGTAAAACCTTTTTATTTTTTTAAAATATGAATAGTCTATATTGATTTTTAAGCTCTGTGTCACATCTGTGAAAGGAAGAATTATTTTAAAATATTAAAATATTTCATCCGGATGATCACTGTTGCTGTACACAAAATAAAAATAAAAAAAAATAAAAAGATTTGACTGCAAGTTTTATAGTTATAAGTAAAATTTAAAAAAATTGGAATCTAATTCTATTTTATATTTTTATGACTATCTACATTTTTTTCATATTCATTTTTTTATGTATTTTTGTAATTCCTTTTATTTTATTCTTTACTGTAACGTCTCAAGTAATAATGCCAAAAAATGTAATTGGCATATGTTGACAATATCCGTGAGAGGCTAAAGAGATGGCATATTTTTAATTAGAAGGGTTAAAAAAGCATCTGAAATTGGATGATAAAGTTCTTCTAATTTTCCAAAAACAGCATCAATGTTATCACTGAGCCAAGTAGCAATATCTGTCAAACCTCATGGAAAATAGTGCCAACGTGTATGAGAAAAACATAGCAATTGAATAAAGTTCAAGAAGTTGGACCTCCACAATCAGAAAATGATGGTATACCCTAGTGATATGCCATCATGTTACGAGAAACCCTTTTAAGTCTTCCAGTGTGAGAAACCTGTCAAAAAAACTTCCTAACTCTTAATTTCTTTGGCTCCTGCAAGTGCACATTGACTGCTGTTACTTGTTTTCTAGAGATTTTGTACTAACATCTTGTATCCTCAAACATTTTTCTAGATATTTCCACCTCCAATAGCTCCATCCATCTTCTGACTCCTCTTCAGCCAGCCACTCACCCATTTACTATCCTATTGGCTTGCGTAGTACATTCGGCTTCCCAACAAGTCTACGTAAACTGGAACATCTCGGGGACACATATCAAGGGCAGGATGATCTTTTTGGAGAAACCAGATGGGACCTGGACGATCCTCAATTCTATCTTACTTTCTAGAGCCAACTTGAAAAATGGAGAGCCTGTGACTTGTAATGTCTGGTTTACCTCCACCCCTGTCAGTGTCCATTGGAAAATATCACAAAGGGGTAAAATTATTTATCTATCTCATATCTAATTTTCTTTCTATCCAATAATGTTCATATTTAAAACCGAAACGTTAGAATTTAGACCCTATTGAGGTTCAGTATACTGTTCCTTCTGTAGTTTCTATAATGAAGGTAATGAAATTGTTAACTCTTTGAATATATCCATTTACGGTTTGTAGATGAGAGGTCGTCTATATGTCGGATCTCGATGATATTGTCATTGATGTTTTCTTAGGTCTATTCTGCTATTTAACACAGAAAAAGTATACATTTCATCTGAGGTCCATCCTGACGGGAGCTTTCCTGAGCATATCCCTGTTCTTCATATGCCTAGCCCATTGTTGTTGCTAATATGCAGGTAATTCCCTTATTTATTACTTTATGTTATCAGATTTTATGTAAAATAAATCAAAAAATTTTTGGAAACATTAAAGGAACATTCCAGACAAATTACATATATTATATTATACCTAGTGCTGGCTCTGCGGGGGCGGAGCATGACACAAAAATTCCAACAGCATAAATAAGAGAATTTTTGGGTCGTGACAACTCTTCGCTAGACACTACTGAAAAGGAACCAGAGACCCTGACTTTCTTGACATCCAATCTTGTAACCCCAATCTCCATACCTATGAGAAGACATCTGCATCGGATCCAGCTACACTCCCTAGTTTATACATTGGAATGTGTTAAGCAGGCACTGAATGGTCACTAGAAAAAGGGGTTTTGAATAGAAGATACTGCACCACCCAGGATCAATCACTCCAGGAACTGTGCTATACACCCTAAACCTGTGATCAAACCTGGATGTCAGACATGACCGTAATGTGGTCCCTCAGGAGGAGATGATACCATAAACTTTTACCATTGAGGTCAATTTTTAGATGTTGCTCAAATTCATGTTCTCAGTATTTTTCTTTTCTTCTTCATCAGAAACATATCTTCCATGATCAGAAAACTCTCAATGGAGATGGATATGTTGACTTTGAAAATTCTGAACCTTGGACCATCGATCTCCAGAATTACTGTGTAAACCACAGCTTTTGGGGCCTTCTCTGCCCATTCCTGTGAAAATGTTCTCTCTATGCCCACAAAAAGCTGTGCTATAGGCTCTTAGCCAATGACAATGTCTCTTCAACTTGCAGTTCCTCCTCCCCTCTCACAGCATCCAGTCATGTATACACTGAGGAAGAGATTCTTTCCTTATGTTTCCGGGGTTTCTGAACATTTACAGATATTCTACAGGAAGGGAAAGGGGGCTACTGGCAAATGAAAGAAGAAGAATTATAATGAATGGGTTTGGACATTCATATGTCCAATTAAAGTGAACCCCTAACTTTGAAATCAATTTAATTTTAGAATTTTAGAAAAATTCAGAAATAGCAATTCTCTAATAGAGAATTCTTATTAGAATCCAGCCCTCGGCCTACAGGCACGTTCCAATAATAACCAGCACTTGTAACTAAACAGTCTTTCTAATAAGAATGATGGCTCTTCTTCAGTTTTTGTGAAGGTACGCCTTCTAAAATAGAAAATGCCCCCAAAAAAAAGCCTGGAAATGTCCTATGCAGATTTGTCCATTTAATATACCTTTTGAGGACTTGCTTGAAGGAAAGTTGGTCAAAAAATGGGAGTGTTGGTAGAGCTGAGTGAGGTCTTACTTATGATGCCACTTGTATAGTGTGTGCTTTATATGAACTCACTGCTGACATCACTGAAGTCCTTGAATAAAACATTGTTGAAATGTCATATCCGTATGGGTGAATAAAGTTATACCTTGTTAGTATGCTGAAGTGCCTCCATTTTTTGGATTTACTTGTCTGGATTGGACTAGAGGATTTTCTATTGTGCCATGTGTTTGGGAACTAAAATAAACCAACTCAAATGATCAGCAGAAGACAACCCTATATGGAGTCACTTGCCACTAGGGTCTACTTTTACAGGTTTGAAAACCAAGAATAAAGTAGATGATGACGATTACAATTCCATGTCACAGGCACAGTCCTGGTGCAGTAGAACCAACTTTAGTTGATAAGGGGGTGTACTCCAATAGTATTACCCCAGAGGCATTCCCTCAGTTTCTTTTCTAAGCACAACCATCTCCACCACATCGTTCTGCCACCCATTCAATACTCTCTGCAGTCTAAGGCCCCATTCAGACGACCGTGTTTCACGGCCGTATACGGGCTGTGAGAGCCCGGCCTGTGCTGCCCCAGAGGACGGGAGCACATGGCGTCATTGGTTGCTATGACGCCGTGCGCTTACTGAGGCCACCGCTGTACAGTGAAACACTGTACACGCCGAACCAGCCCTGTACCTCACATGGATCTAGAGATCTCCACATTCATTGCTCTGCTAGATTTATATCAAAATGACAGCTCAGGGGGAGTGTCTTTTCCACTGCAGCTCAGGAGGTGTGTCCATGCTCTCCCTATCACAGCTCAGGAGGCAGTTGAAGGATGAAACTGAGCATGTGCGGCCTTCTCAGTGAGCAAGACAAAGCAATAAGAAATTAAGTGGTCCTCCTATACAGATACATTTTAATGAATAACTCAGTAACTATACAAAATTTTAAATGACATGCAATTGCAAAAGTATTCAGATCCAGGTGCTGGTTTGAAAACTGTAGAATATTTTTCATGGGACAACCCCTTTAAGACAAGGGCAGACTTCCCTATTTGTCAACTGTGACCATGGAGCTATGCCTAACACGGTCCAGACCTGCCTAAACTTAACATTTAGCACACATAGCATTCAGGCTGTTCACATCCTGCACTAGAAACAATCAATGGGAGGATAAACCACCCCAACAATAAAAGAAAATAAATGGCAATAACACACCCCAATAAAATATAACTGAAACAGGGCATACACAGCAAGAAAATATATGAGAAGGATACAAGGCGTGAATGATAAAAGTAGATAGAATCTTCTTTAGAAAAAATGACCAAGCTATTTATAGACTTTTTTGTAGACATATTTTTTAACCACAAGGTGCGGAAGAAGGAGGCCTCAGTATATTGCCTGTAAGAGACGTCTTCTCGCCAAAAGACTGAATACGTAAATTATAATCTTGTCTTCAAGACATCTCTAAACACTCAGAGATTCTTCTACTCTGGAAGATGCTAAATTTCAAACTGATCATCTTAATTCAAGGTGAGAATTTACAAAAATATTTTTATTAGGTTTTTAGTTATATATATTTTGGTGTAACCACCCTTTGCCTTTAAAACATCATCAATTCTTCTTGGTAGACTTGCAGACAGTTTGTGAAGAAACTCGGCAGGGAGGTTGTTCAAAACATCCTGGAGAACTAACCACAGATCTTCTATGGATGTAGGATTGCTCAAATCCTTCTGTGTTATCATGTAATCCAAGATAGACACTATGATGTTGAGATCAGGACTCTGTGGTGGCCATATCATCATGTCCAGTACTCCTTGTTCTTTTTTACGATGAAGATAGTTCTTAATGACATTGGCTGTATGTTTAGGGTCGTTATCCTGCTGTAGAATAAATTTGGAGCCAGTCACATGCCTCCCTAAAGGTACTGCATGATGGATAAGTATCCATCCTTAGGATAGGACATCAATATCAGTAGCCTGGAGAACCTATTTAAACTTTTGACCTTGTAGACCAGGGAAAAATCTCAAACCACCAATTTCTTCACTAGACATGTGTTTTATCTAAATCACCAAGATTATTTTTAATTTATGGACAACATTGATAGAGCAAAGAGAAGCATCAACAAGTCAAATATGGAGCCATCCTATAGAACACTGGATCTTCTTCATCCTGTATTTCAAGACTCTTAACTAGGCTTTCCTTCATGCTCTTATCTAAATATCTTGGCTGAAGACAGAATGGATTGTTACTGACCCCTGACACAGAGTACTCACCATGCCCCACCAGCCCTTTTCTCCACTAAGAGTTTAGTATCTGGGTGGAATAGTAGGATCTTATCATCTGATGGGACATTTCAAAATCTTGTAAAGTCAGTAATTGATCAGGGTACCTTGACCCTACAGAAAAAAAGGTTAAGCCCAACACTGCATTTCTGTTTATCTGCATTGGAATGAGGTTGTCCACTGTTTAATCATGTGGCACTTTTTTCTCTTTTGGGCGGACCAGTCCTATTCTGTCTATATGATACTTTTTCACATTTTGTACAAGTTTTATGTGTTTCTTTTTCATTTTAGTGGCAGGACTGTTGGCCTATCAGCCTGAAGATGTAATTTTTGCTGATTCTGGTAGTTCAGTAAACCTCACTTGTGATTCCAGTGGAACAAGATTGACAACTTGGTACCTCAGGAGAGAACGTGACGTATGGGCAGTAGTAAAAAATATTTCCCAGAAAAATGCTTCTCAATCAAATGCAAATATCACTCATCTTGCCATAGACAATGTTAAAGCTCAGGATTCTGGGCGATATTTCTGTGCCATTTTCGATAATAAAACTAAAGTCTTTAGTAAAAGAACAATGTTAATCACTAGAGGTGAGCTTTTTTGTATTTTTTTGTTTTACCTTTGATTCTTTAATTTGTAAATGTAAAACCTTTTTTATTTTTTAAAATATGAATAGTCTATATTGATTTTTAAGCTCTGTGTCACATCTGTGAAAGGAAGAATTTTTTTTAAATATTAAAATATTTCATCCGGATGATCACTGTTGCTGTACACAAAATAAAAAAAAATAAAAAAAGATTTGACTGCAAGTTTTATAGTTATAAATAAAATTAAAAAAAAATTGGAATCTAATTCTATTTTATATTTTTATGAATTTTTTTCATATTCATTTTTTTATGTATTTTTGTAATTCCTTTTATTTTATTCTTTACCGTAACGTCTCGAGTAATAATGCCAAAAAATTTTATTGGCATATGTTGACAATATCCATGAGAGGCTAAAGAGATGGCATATTTTTAATTAGAAGGGTTAAAAAAGCATCTGAAATTAGATGATAAAGTTCTTCTAATTTTCCAAAAACAGCTTTAATGTTATCACTGAACCAAGTAGCAATATCTGTCAAACCTCATGGAAAATAGTGCCAACGTGTATGAGAAAAACATAGCAATTGAATAAAGTTCAAGAAGTTAGACCTCCACAATCAGAAAATGATGGTATACCCTAGTGATATGCCATCATGTTACGAGAAACCCTTTTAAGTCTTCCAGTGTGAGAAACCTGTCAAAAAAACTTCCTAACTCTTCATTTCTTTGGCTGCTGTTACTTGTTTTCTAGAGATTTTTGACTAACATCTTGTATCCTCAAACATGTTTCTAGATATTTCCACCTACAATAGCTCTATCCATCTTCTGACTCCTCTTCAGCCAGCCACTCACCCATTTTCTATCCTATTGGCTTGCATAGTACATTCGGCTTCCCAACAAGTCTATGTAAACTGGAACATCTCGGGGACACATATCAAGGGCAGGATGATCTTTTTGGAGAAACCAGATGGGACCTGGACGATCCTCAATTCTATCTTACTTTCTAGAGCCAACTTGAAAAATGGAGAGCCTGTGACTTGTAATGTCTGGTTTACCTCCACCCCTGTCAGTGTCCATTGGAAAATATCACAAAGGGGTAAAATTATTTATCTATCTCATATCTATCTAATTTTCTTTCTATCAAATAATGTTCATATTTAAAACCGAAACGTTAGAATTTAGATCCTATTGAGGATCAGTATACTGTTCCTTCTGTAGTTTCTATATGAAGGTAATGGAATTGTTAACTCTTTGAATATATCCTTTTACGGTTTGTAGATGAGAGGCCGTCTATATGTCGGATCTTGATGATATTGTCATTGATGTTTGGAATCATGCTGGCATCAGCCATCTTTGCACATTATCTCTATAAATACCTAAAAACAAGAAACTGGCTGAAGACAAGTGAGTATCTTCTTAATTCATGATATGGTTGTAGGATAAGTAACTGGACAAAACAGAAATGTCTAATAGTCTGTCTCAGTGATAGAATAAAACTGTGTTTCAACCCATGACTTCATGTTACTCATGACTCAATTGTCCAATCAGCACTGTGAGAGGAGTCAAGATATGGCCCTCAAACATGTACCACACTATTTCCTATCTACCTGAGTTCCATCATTTCAAAGATTCTTCAATGTTCTCTACTAGGTGACAGGTAAAGCCTGTGAAGACCGTGAGGCACTGGCATGGGCCACCTGGCAGGCACCATAAGGAATGCTACAACTGACAACCACAGTAACTAGTATTTCACTTTTTTTCTTATGTTGCCTGCCAGAAGGCTGCTCAGTGGTCATGCTGACAAGGTCAGAACAGGCTTCAGCTTGAGAAAAGGCCATAGATAATTTTTGAGATGGCAGCATTCAGTTAAAGGGGTTCTGCAGTTCTGTAAAACATGATTTATCCTCTGGATAGATCATCAGCATCTGATCGTCGACGGTCTGACACCCGGGACCCCCGCCGATCTGCTGTTTGAGAAGGCAGCGGCGCTGCAGGAGCGCCACAGCCTTCTCTGTGTTTTTTTCAGGCCCAGTGACGTCCTGACTACTATCACTGGCCTGGGCGGGGCTAAGCTCTGTTCACTTAAATGGAGGTTAGCCCTGCCCAGGCCAGTGATATTAGTCGTGACGTCCCTGGGCCTGCGGTAAACACAGAGAAGGCCGTGGCAGCACCGTTGACTTCACAAACAGCTGATCGGCGGGGGTCCCGGGTGTCGGACCGCCGCCGATCAGATGCGATCAGTTTTAAAGAACTACAGAACCACTTACTAGGTAAAGCTTTCAAGATATGTACTTTCCAGGTAAGAATTCTCTTTGAAAGTATGCTCCAAAATTAGAAATATGGGTCTGCATTTTGTTTTTATAGGGACACCCCTATTGTCCATGGGTTGTATTAGACATTACAGCTTACCTTCAATCACGTGAATAGGACTCAATACCAGACACAGCCCATGGACAAACATGGAGAAGACTTTAAATATCAAAAAATGTCCTCTGAACCTATTTTTTGTCTTGTTTTGTTCTTTTCTTGTAGATTATACATCACGTGGCTCTACAGGACATGAACCAGTGAGTGAAATATGTTTTTTTAAAGGGGTTTGAGAGTATACCTATCTAGAAAAAGAGATAGAGAGCATGACTTTGGGCACCTTGGAAGTAACGGCCAAATCAGATTGGCAACATCCTTCATTTTAATGTGTGGTGAGGACCTGCATAGGGATCTCTTCTCAACAAGTTCCACATTTTTAATCTTAGAATGTAGATGGGACTAACAAGCCCCAATACCTGCTGCCCCCATGGTAAGAAGTGGTGTTCACTAGCACCTGAAGGCAAACACATTGTGTATGAACCCTACTCTTACCTCTATGTAAACTTCTCAAAGAGTTCAGAGTTTGGTCAATTTTTTTCCTTTTGTGGGTTTACAGGAAGAGACTGATCATAGTGATGCCCGATGATCAATCAATATCACTGCCTTATAATTGCTGATGGCTGCCACATGTTAGTAGAAGAGAGGAGCACTGACCAGAATTACATTTGAGGTTTTGACTTTCTGGTTCATAATTATATTGGAAAACTGAACTACATAAGAGCTGTAACTCAATGCAGATCTGATTACCTGAGTTTAATGAGTTTAGATGTTGTCCAGGCCTACAAACATGTAATGATCCCCTTATTCAACCAGAGGCTTAGGTAGAGAATAGGTTGTAAACATCCAGGTCAATCATAAATCTTCCTCCTTTCCAAGCAGATGGCTGAGGGCAGAAAAACATGGTGGCACCCTCGGGTGGTAGCTCATCAATTTTATTTAGAAGAAGCGATTTGCCCTGGAACATGGTGGTACCAATCCTCCAGGCCATATATAACTTGGCGCTTAGTAGAAGAGTGGATCACCGACCCAGATTTTCTTTGAAGTTTTGAGTTTTTGGTCCATAATTATATTGAAAACTAAATCAGAGCTGTAATGCAATGCAGATCTAAGTTACCTGTGTCTGTAGATATGTTAATTTCTAAAAGCATACAAGCATACATTTGTCCCTCAGAGTTCCCTCAATGTTAGTCAACCAGTGGCTTAAGTAGGGGATAATCAACATCCAGTCAATTATATATTTTCAATCCCTCCAAGCAGATGGTTGAGAGCAGAAGAACCTGGTAGAACCAGCTAGTGGTGACCCAAAGGTTTTAGTTACTTAAAGGGGTTTTCCGGGAATTAAGAAAATGAAAATACGTAAATATTACTTTATTATAAATATATTCCCTAATATCTTTCATTAGTTATAATGGCTCGTTTTGTCTAAGTAGCAATGATTAGGAGAAACAAAATGGCCGCTGTCCTATTAGTACACACAAAACCTGTCCTAATCACACAGCAGGACAAGTTACTTCACAACACTGAGGTAAAGAGCTGCCTCATCCTTCTCTCTGCTCTGCTTGTCAGGGATTATGATCCTGAATACAGTTTAATATGATATTTAACTGAATCTCTCTGGGAATGGCGTTCATGAGGAGACATGAAGTACAGAGATGACGGACAGGACAGACTGTGGTAATGGAGACTGCATACAGGACCTGCTGCTCATTAGCCATATTTGCTCTTGAACTCTATTCCTACAGAGATTCAGCTAAAGATCTTATCACCTGTATTCAGGATCATAATCCCTGACAAGCAGAGCTGAGAGGGGGATGAGGCAGCTCTTTATCTCACTGTTCTGAAGTAACTTGTCCTCTAGGGTGACCAGATCAGAGATTCCTAAAAGGAGGACACCTTTTTTTCCCGGGGGGGGGGGGGTTGTGATCATTACATATACCCCAGGGAATGGGGACCCGAACTTCCCTTTATTATTTTCCCGTTATAACGGAAAATAATAAAGGGAAGTTCGGGTCATTTTAACAGTTAAAATGATTTTGTTCGACTGCCTCAAACAGTTTGAGGCAGTCGAACAAAATCCCGGACGATTTTGAAATTCCCCCCGGACATTTTTTTAGGTCCCAAAAGTAGGACATGTCCGGGAAAAAGAGGACGTCTGGTCACCCTATTGTCCTCCTGTGTGATTAGGACAGGTTGAAAGGTATTTGGGAATATATTTATCATGAAGTAATATTTAAGTATTTTCATTTTCTTAATTCCCGGAGAACCCCTTTAATCCCATAGTGTTATGGTATCATCCATCAACGTCTTATTTTATTTTGCAGGACAATATAGTTTATACAGACCTGAAGGTGCAGACCCTGAGCTAAAGAAGAATAAAGTCCTGCTCATTTTCTGCCATTATCCATGGAATATGGAAATAAAGATTCCTTGAAGGTTACATTAGATGATCTTGGCAATCCTTGAATCTATCATCTCTCCAACACCAAGATGTTTCTTTATAAGTCATATTTGTGCATCTACCTTGGGATAGATTCCAGCTCATGTTATAGAGGTCAATGGGGTTAATCCATGTGTGGAAGCTAAACTGTGGCCAGTTGGGACATGTCCTATGTTTGGGGAACTTCACTGTTCTTCATCTATAGAATGGATCAGCAACCTCCGGTGCCCCGGCTGTGGTCAGTCTACGACCTCCAGAATGCACACTTGCTTAACTTTTCTTGGAAGTCCCACAGAAGTGATTGGAGCACGCTGGGAGTTGTAGTTTCACAACAGCTGGATTGCTTCTGACCTCTGAACTAGAGACTCCACAGCGCCCTGAGGCATTCTAAGAATTCAAGTCTCTCTAAGGCTAAATTCACACATCCGTGGAGCGCGGTCCGTGAAATCCCGGAATGTCCTCCTTCTGAGGGCAGGAGCGCAGGGCGTCATTGGTTGCTATGATGCCGTGCGCTTCCTGAGGCCGCCGCTGTACAGTGATACACTCTATACAAGCGTGTACAGTGTATCACTGTACAGCAGCCGCCTCAGGAAGAGCACGGCGTCATAGCAACCAATGACGCCCTGCGCTCCTGCCCTCAGAAGGAGCACAGTCTGGGATTTCACGGACGTGTGAATTTAGCCTAAGGGCTCATGTACACAAAACGTATTTAATTTCCGTGTCCATTCCGTTTCCATAGGCAGAACCATTCATTTTAATGGGTCCGCTAAAAAAAAAACGGAAGTTACTCTGTGTGCATTCCTTTTCTGTTCTATAAGGGCCAGCTGCTCCATTCTGTAAAATGCGGAAAGTACATGGACGTCATCCATATTTTTTGAGGATCGCAAAATACATACGGTCATGTGCATGAGCCCTAAGGCGTCCTACACATGACCGAATGCGTGTTGCGGTTCTTAAATCACGGATATGCAAAATACGGATGCGGTCTATGTGTATATTCAATTTTCACTGAACCCTCTGCAAAAAGGCCTATTCTGCAGACAAGAATAGGTCAGGTTCTTTAATTTGCAGCCCCGCCGTACTGATGCAAACAGAACACCGACCCATAGAAATGAATGGGTAAGTGTGCAATCTGCAAAAAAATGAGAATCGGACGTGGACCAAAAATACAGTCGTGTGCATGAGGCCAAAAGCTGAGTATTGTATTAGAGAATGGGGAGGTAGAAAGAACTCTGGGACACATGCAGCGCTTTGCCAAACTTTATTAAATAGCACAGAAGAAGCAAAGGATAAGCAATAGGAGAAATTACCAAGATAATACAAGGCAAAACTTCATAAAAGCAATAATAAACCAATACATTTACTAAGAGGTTCAATGGGATTTCTGTTTGTCGCCCTCTTGTGGTGAAGGTGATTATAACTACAATCATTTAATTCTAATCCAAGGAGACCGTCTTCTTAATGATTTCCTGAGATGAGACTGAAAACATATATCCTATATATTCAGTTTTATACGTGCATTGTGCCCAAAGCTTCTCATCAATCCACAGGCCGTGCTGCAGAATATAAAGTATATGTATATATTAATATAACATATAATATCACTGTGAGATGGAGTCACACAAGCAGGCTCAATTCTCCAGGGTTTATCATATACGGTCCAAAGGCAGCAACGGAATCAGAAATTAACCCTTTCGGAGTTTTCGCTTTTCATTCTCTGCTTTTCTGGGACCATAACTTTTTTATTTTTCAATCTACATAGCCATATTGGGGCTGACAATTTGCAGTTTCTAACAATACCCTTTAATATTGCATACGATGTAGTGGGGAGCTGGAAAAAATTAGGTAAAATTGGAAAGAAAAAAAAACGCAAGTCCGCAACAGTTTTATGGGTTTTTTCTTTACGGCGTTCCCTATGCAGTAAAATTGACTTGTTCGTTTCATCCTCCAGGTCAGTACGATGATGGGGATACCACATAAGTATAGTTTTTCTAGCATTTTAATACTAAAAAAAAAAAACTTAGAAAAATTTTTTAAGTCACATGTACAGAGCTTTTTTGCAGGGCGATATGTATTTTTCATTTATACCATTTTGGGGCGTGTAAGACTTTTTGATAACTTTCGTGAAGCTAGATGAAGCGACCAAAAAAATGGAGAATCGGCCATTTTAACTTCCATTTCACAATTTGCTGCATGGGAAAATATATTTTTTAAAAAATTCTTTATAAAATCGTAATAAAAAGATTTTAATAGCATGGGCATTTTCACACACGACGATACCCATGATGTGCATTTTATTTTATTGTTTAGGTATTTTATTCACATTTTGGGGAAAAGGGGAAAGTGATTTAAATTTTTATAATTTTTTATTTTTTCTATTTGTAAAAACATTTTTTTGTTTGTTTTTTTAAACTTTTTTCCTATGGCAACTCATACACTATGGCGGTCATTTATGAATATTTGCCAATTTGTGATTTGAGACCGAATCTGCGACTTCCTCCCCAACCACACCATTTATGCCAGTTCTAAAAAAAAAAGGGGGATGTGGGGTGAGAGGGAAAGGGCCGACCAGCTTGTCTCATTTATCATTTTCTACACCTGGTGTAGATTTAGGCCTGCGCCTAAGTTATGTAGATGCATTAAGAGTAAGCACAGGGAATTAAGCCACATGTTCCTATGGAACCCTGCCACAGGAGGCTCCACAGGAACTAATGTGCAGCGGCTTCTGTTCATTCTGGAGGACTGAAGCTGTCGCACAATGAAGCAGGCTCTCTTAATCCGTGTAAGGAAAGGGGAAGCCGGAGCACACACATGAGCGTTCACTTCAGGGTTTTAGCGAATTCAGACACTGTTGTCATGTTTGACTATGGCATCTGAAGGGTTGAAAGTCATTAGCTGCAGGTGGCAAGTGCGGCAGGCGCCATCTTTAAAGTCACTACGAGCACCTTTCATGTTTGGGAAAGCATAAGGACAAAAAAACTCAAAGTTCAGTGCTTCTCACCCAGTTCAAATGTTCACTTTGAAGGCCCCAGAGACAGGAGAAGATTCCATGGTTGGGACCTCCACCTATCTGACACTGATGGCATGTCCGATGGATGTTCACTAACATCTGAGGTGGGAATAACCCTATGACTTTGCACAGCGATGATCTCAGGCTCACACACAAGCTGATCTTCCTCCTCAGACCACCACACACATGTCTTCTGCTCTCTCTGGCAGTTTACTTTTCATCAGAATCACTGAGGTCCACCTGTTCAGATAGACAACACCTGGGATGGAGCACGGGAGCGACCTTCCAACCCTGACTCCTCAGTCACTACTAAAACCTGGACCGAACTCCAGGGCAAAACAGTGACAAAGCCTCACCTCACCAGGACCTAAATCACAGAGAGTAGAGGCCTCCATCACACCTACCTGCCATCCAACCATTTCACCCACCGAGCACTACTGTAACCAATTCAGTTTAGTAAGTTTTCCTCATGTCTTCAGCCCTGATAATACCGCCATATAGCAGCCAGATAATGGTGATGTACATGGCTGAGATACTGACACTTTTGGATAAATCATATTCAATATCCAAGGTAAACGCCACGTAATACAGTATAAATAATAAGAATAATACCGATATACACTGCTGAATAATGGCTGGAAGTTTGAGGGGAGGCTTTTGACACAGATTCAAACAATACATGCAAAACTTCCCCATTGATTCCAATAGGAAATCTGTGTGCTAAACCTTACGGGCCTTTTTCTCCTGCTTGTGGTTTTGAAAACGGTGCAACGGGAAAAAAAATGTGTCCTGTCGTGTTATGATGCCACACCCGTGTCCTTAATGAAAATCTACGCTGAAACGTGGTGATTAAATGATTCAATTTACATAACCTTTACAATTGGTTACCTGGTTAAAAGAAAATTGGCGCAAGGCGCATGACTAGGATGAAGCTGAGAAGGCCGATAGTATTCAAAGCAAATATCATCCAAACGGAACTGATAGACAAATCTCCTAGAAACAAATATGGAAATATATATATATACAGAGGGTACATCACATATCCACCCCCGGACATCATAGACATACATTACTTATCCTGTACTGATCCTGAGTTACATCCTGTATTATACTCCAGAGCTGCACTCACTATTCTGCTGGTACAGTCACTGTGTACATACATTACTTATCCTGTACTGATCCTGAGTTACATCCTGTATTATACTCCAGAGCTGCACTCACTATTCTGCTGGTGCAGTCACTGTGTTCATACATTACTTATCCTGTACTGATCCTGAGTTACATCCTGTATTATACTCCAGAGCTGCACTCACTATTCTGCTGGTGGAGTCACTGTGTACATACATTACTTATCCTGTACTGATCCTGAGTTACATCCTGTATTATACTCCAGAGCTGCACTCACTATTCTGCTGGTGCAGTCACTGTGTACATACATTACTTATCCCGTACTGATCCAGAGTTACATCCTGTATTATACTCCAGAGCTGCACTCACTATTCTGCTGGTGCAGTCACTGTGTACATACATTACTTACCCTGTACTGATCCTGAGTTACATCCTGTATTTATACTCCAGAGCTGCACTCACTATTCTGCTGGTGGAGTCACTGTGTACATACATTACTTATCCTGTACTGATCCTGAGTTACATCCTGTACTATACTCCAGAGCTGCACTCACTATTCTGCTGGTGCAGTCACTGTGTACATACATTACTTACCCTGTACTGATCCTGAGTTACATCCTGTATTTATACTCCAGAGCTGCACTCACTATTCTGCTGGTGGAGTCACTGTGTACATACATTACTTATCCTGTACTGATCCTGCGTTACATCCTGGATTATACTCCAGAGCTGCATTCACTATTCTGCTGGTGCAGTCACTGTGTACATACATTACTTATCCAGTACTGATCCTGAGTTACATCCTGTATTATACTCCAGAGCTGCACTCACTATTCTGCTGGTGCAGTCACTGTGTACATACATTACTTATCCTGTACTGATCCTGAGTTACATCCTGTATTATACTCCAGAGCTGAACTCACTATTCTGCTGGTGGACTCGATGTGTACATACATTACTTATCCTGTACTGATCCTGAGTTACTTTCTGTATTATACTCCAGAGCTGCACTAACTATTCTGCTGGTGGAGTCGATGTGTACATACATTACTTATCCTGTACTGATCCTGAGTTACATCCTGTATTATACTCCAGAGCTGCACTCACTATTCTGCTGGTGCAGTCACTGTGTACATACATTACTTATCCTGTACTGATCCTGAGTTACATCCTGTATTATACTCTAGAGCTGCACTCACTATTCTGCTGGTGCAGTCACTGTGTAAATACATCACATTACTTATCCTGTATTATACTCCAGAGCTGTACTCACTATTCTGCTGATTGTCATTCAAAACATCAACACACTCTTGGACAAAGAAACCCCTTCTCTGGGGCACTGGGACTCATTCCTATATCAGATGACTGTACAGTGCCTGGGATAAATATGGCACCTTCCAGACTATAAGTCAACAAAACTCTTTGCAGATACTGAACAAGCAGGGAGTGTTTTACCTGAGGTCTACAGAACTGTGAATATTTATTATTTTTACCTTCTTTTCCTTCCATCCACAATCTTATGATCAGTGCAGTCAGGAGGAGAATAAAGAAGACATAGCCTAATGCTCTGAGTGAAGCATCATGGGAGACTCTACGATGATAAGATACATCTGTAAGAACAAGCAGGACAGTATGTACAGCTTGTATTCTGCAGACGGCAGTCAGAAATATGAAGATACTCAAGAAAACTTAGGAGGATCCAATGTTCTCAGTGTAGGTTCTGTCATTAAAGCCCAAGCTCTATGAGATGCATGGAGCTCGGATATGGGGTGTTGTTTGGTGGAGGCCTCTTCTAGCTGTCCGGGGATCTGTCCATGACATGTAGAGAATGTTCTCCACAAAGTAGCGTCTCTATAGCCAAAAGAAGAAGTTTTCTCTCTCTGTAGATCTGCTATTTTCTTGGTCAGGAAATTTAAACCCCAGTGACCACATGGTTGACATCATGTCCCACGCCGATACAGGGACAGTCACAAGCAGCTCCTCACCTCAGCTTCCTGGACTCTTATGTTTATAATTCACTGAATGGCCCGTTTCCTGAGAGAACACTTGACCGAACTACCACAGTGGAAATTTAGCATAAAACGGTCATCACGAAATGGCCTAATGTTCCAGTCAATCTTTCACACTGAGCCCAATAATCAATCCGCTGACACTTCCTGTACAGATCACTTTTCAGCAGTCATCTCATTATCATTAAAGGAAGCATTATAACCAAAGATATCTATATAGAGAGAACACAAGGTTCACCATTTGCAATATGTGAAGTCACAGCTTATCTACTCCCCCTCCCTGCACAATGACACATGCACAAGTCACAGAGCAGGCCCACAACACTCCATAGACATCAATGACCATCTTCTGTCCATTGTGTCGGCCGGTTTGTGGACCATACACATAATTTCCATGGTCTGGTATGTATGCATACCCACCTATTGAGAAGCAGGATGCCACACTGATAGAGATGTTGTTCTGATCAGCCGGATTGTGGACTATACATGTGACCTCCATGTCCTGGTGGTCCGGTGATAGTGATATCTGGATGGAGCTTCCAGTTCTATCTATATCCTGGTACTCAGAGTCCCAGAGTCTGGATTTCCAAGTATAGGAGAAATTTGATTTATTTGAAGGGACAGAACAACGGAGAGTCACATTACATCGCTCTTTTGTGTTTTGCATCACTTCAGTCCATATAGTCGGAGCGGGAACTGGCTCTAAAATGAAAAAACAATGTTAGTTATGAAAACACCACATGACCTATCATAATTTTTTTTCTTGATTGGCACAGCCAATAGTCCAACCACAATCTCCTTTAACATGTCTGCTGAGTTTTCAAGAACTGAAGAAGATTTGGGATTGTCTAGGCAGGAAAAATTCTTAGAAAACAGCTCTAAAAGTTCTAAAATAACAAAAGAAGACATACATCCCGTAACCAATCCCCCAACACCCCTCCTGCTTGCCCTGAAATTCTCGAACTTTACCTTACAAACTGTGGCATACTTACCTACAGGCAACTAGGGCCAGGGACCACGGTTCTAGTGCTGTCAACTTCTAAGCTTGTAGATTTTTTAGCTCTGCAGGGGTGGGCCATAGGTCTGGAGATTTTCTCTTCCTGTAGGCTTGCCCCTCCTCCTCCTACACAGGGCACAGAGTAGCAGTGGCTGGGCACACCTCCCTAGCTGCCCAGTCAGGGTTAGCATTGTGAGCCCTGACCTCCATTTTGTACGACTACTCTTCTGCCTATCATTTCTGAGACCTCTCTTTGGAATTAATATCCACTTGCGAACAGCTGTTGCTATTGGAGTCCACTCCTCTTTTACCAAAATGGACAATCCCTTAGGCTGATATTAGTCCACTATCTGTCCGCAAGCCTCAAGCCCGTCCATGACAATGGCATCATTCATTATGTGGTTATAATGAAATAAGAAACATGAATAGTGTACTCAGAAGCCACCTGAAGAAGATCAGAGGTGCACTGGTGGCATGTGTTGATTGTCTCTACATTCCAGCTGTTTTGGACCATTCCTCCTCGTTTTTATCTTATTAAAATAAGAATGGGCCATAATGGAGAGGAAAGGATAAAATATGGAATGGGTTTAGGGTAAGGACATACCGTACACAGTGAGGACATAGGGTACATGACGTATCGGCTGATTTGTGAAGGTTATTACGGCGGTGTATACCCCGGTGTCCTCCATCCTCAAGTCCTTGATACGTAACTTGGTCCCTTTATGAGATACCTCCAGACGATCAGTAAACTGAGGACTGTAGATGGTTAGTTGGTCTTTATGATACCTGACCATTTTGGTTGTCTTATTTTGGGTTAGAAATTGCCACATAACATCTAGAACAAGAAGTGACAGGTCCGGATGATGTAACTCTATTGAATGGTGGAGAAGACCGGCCACGCGCTGGGCAACTGCCTGTCCTCCTGCAAAACACAAATTGAGGAAGAAATGATGAAACCTGAAAGGCCTGCCTGCTGGGAATGTCACATATGGTGACCCTCTCCTCCAAAGGACCACCTCCAGACAGATTTTCAGTTGTATAGTATACTATATATAGTGGTCATCTTCCTTGAGAGCATCACTCCTGTAGATCATTTTTCGCCAAAATTTTGGATGAAATATTAAGCAGTCGTCTTAAAGACCTGTTTAATCCTGCATTACAAAGACAACACATTACTTTGAATGGACACTGTGTAATGCTTCATTTCACCTGTGGTGGCGCTGCTGGAAAAATGAACAGGTTTCAACAATCCCTGGGGATCACTGTATGATCATCTGAAAGGGGTTCTCCCACGAATAATGTAAAAAATGAAAATCAGACATCATATAGCACATGACAGCCTCTTTCTAGCAAAGCTAGAACCAGCCCTGTACCTCACATGGATCCAGAGATCTCCCCATTCATTGTTCTGCTAGGTTTATATCAAGCTGGCAGCTCAAGGGGAGTGTCTATTCTGCTACAGCTAAGGGGGCGTGTCTCAGCGCTCCCTATTACAGCTCAGGAGTCGTATCCATGATGTCCCTATCACAACTCAGGGGGCTTGTCTCAGCTCTTCCTATCACAGCTCAGGGGGCGTGTCACAGCTCTCCCTATCACAGCTCAGAAGGCGTGTCCATGCTCTCCCTATCACAGCTTAGAGGGTGTGTCTCAGTTCTCCCTATCACAGCTCAGGAGTCGTATCCATGATGTCCCTATCACAGCTCAGGGGGCGTGTCTCAGCTCTTCCTATCACAGCTCAGGAGGCATGTCTCAGCTCTCCCTATCACAGCTCAGGGGGCTTGTCTCAGCTCTTCCTATCACAGCTCAGGGGGCGTGTCTCAGCTCTCCCTATCACAGCTCAGAAGGCGTGTCCATGCTCTCCCTATCACAGCTCAGAGGGCGTGTCTCAGCTCTCCCTATCACAGCTCAGGAGGCATGTCCATGCTCTCCCTATCACAGCTCAGAGGGCGTGTCTCAGCTCTCCCTATCACAGCTCAGGAGGCGTGTCTCAGCTCTCCCTATCACAGCTCAGGAGGCAGCTGAAAGATTAAACTGAGCATGTGCGGATTTCTCAGTAGGCAGGTCAAAGAAATAAGAAATTAAGTGGCATTGTACAGAAACAATTTATTGAATAACTCAGTAGCTATACAGAATTTTTAATGACATGCAATAACAAAAGTATTCAGATCCAGGTGCTGGTTTGAAAACTGTAGAATATTTTTCGTGGGACAACCCCTTTAATAGTAAGGGGGTTACACACAGGGACTGAAACAAACAGTGGTACATAATACTAAAATGCATTTGAATATATCCACAGCAAAAAATCTAGCCATTTATAAAATACCTAAAAATATGCAATAACGTAAAATATATAAAGAATATTGTGGGGTGCTTGTGATTAATGCACTAGTCGAGAAAAGCACAATTATTTCTGGATGGACTGTAGTGTAATAGAATGATAGGTTAATATAATAAAATAGTCTTTAAGGGGATGTGTAGCTTTTAACCCCAGGATAGACCATAACTATCTGGTTAGCGGCATCTGACAACCTGCATCCCCGTCGATCAGCTGTTCTGTACTAGTTCTAGCGGAGAAGCTAAACAGCTCCATCCACTGTGCAGTGGTCACAGATGGTTACTGCAGTTAAACTCCCTTGCAAGAATACTAGATGGACAGTAGATGGAGATATGAGGACAGAGATATGTAGCTTGGACGTCAAGCTGTACTAAAGCTGATGGTGCGGGGTGTTGGACCCCCACCGATCAGATAATGATGGCCTAATCTGAGGATAGGCTTGTAAAATGCTAGACGACCCTTTAACTCAATTCTTACTGTTCCTCTGCAGGTTACCAGAGCATCTCATCGGGTTCCTCAGATAAATTTGACCAATTTCCTGTATCATACTGTAAAATATGCTTGTAAGCTCTGAAGTAATATATAAAAAAAATTAAAAAAATTAAAATATATATAAAAATATTAAATAAAAAATATATATATAAATAAACATTTATTAGCTGCACAGTATGGGAAGAACACTGAACCAGACCTTCTCAGGTGATTATTTGGGTGTCGCTCCAGTAAACATGCTATAGTCTGAAAGGTAGCAAATAATAGAGGGCACCTTCAGATGTCAGTAGTGTTGCCAATATTTCTCCAGACATGTTTTGGAGCTGCCTGGGCTCCCTGGCTCACACAGGTATATAGTAAAGTCTCCATATGGAGCTGTGGGATTGTGAAGGCCTGGACTGGATTCTGCTACTACATACAGAGGTATTTGTAGATTGGCCATCTCTAGTATTATATATATATTAAAGGGGTATTCTCATCTTAGACAATGGGGGCATATCGCTAGGATATGCCCCCATTGTCTTATAGGTGCGGGTCCCACCGCTGGGACCCGCACCTATATCCTGAACGGAGCGGGGAGCGCTGCGCCTGGAGGGTTTCCGGGGGTCCGGCCACCACCAGGCACAGCTCTCCGCTGCGCTCATAGAAATGAATGGGAGCCGGGCTGTGCATGCGCCTGTGCATGCGCAGTGCGCTCCCATTCATTTCTATGGAGCCGACGGAAGTAGCCGAGCCAGCGCTCGGCTATTTTCGGCGGCCCCATAGAAATGAATGGAGGGCGGCTGCGCATGCGCAGTGCGCCCTCATTCAGTTCGGGGGCTCCGTTCTGGATAAGGTGCGGGTCCCAGTGGTGGGACCCGCATCTATAAGACAATGGGGGCATATCCTAGCAATATGCCCCCATTGTCTAAGATGAGAATAACCCTTTAAAAGAAGACCATGTGCTCGCCAGCTCAGATATTAATGCTCAGAACAGTCAACTGCTCAATCTTGCACTTTTGAATTAAAGAGGTTCTCCGGGAATTAAGAAAATGAATATACTTGAATATTACTTTATTATAAATATATTACCAAATACCTTTCATTAGTTATAATGGCTCCTTTGTCTAGGGAGCAATCATTAGGAGAAACAAAATGGCCGCCGTCCTATTAGTACACACAAAACCTGTCCTAATCACACAGGAGGACAAGTTATTTCAAAACACTGAGGTAAAGAGTTGCCTCATCCTCCTCTCTGCTCTGCTTGTCAGGGATAATGATCCTGAATACAGATGATAAGAACTTTAGCTGAATCTCTGTGGGAATGGAGTTCATGAGCAGATGTGGCTAATGAACAGCAGCACTTGTATGCAGTCTCTATTACCACAGTCTGTCCTGTCTGTCCTCTCTGTACTTCATGTCTCCTCATGAACTCCATTCCCACAGAGATTTAGCTGAAGATCTTTTTATCTGTATTGAGGATCATAACCCCTGACAAGCAGAGCAGAGAGGAGGATGAGGCAGCTCTTTACCTCAGTGTTGTGAAGTAACTTGTCCTCCTGTGTGATTAGGACAGATTCTGTGTGTACTAATAGGACGGCGGCCATTTTGTTTCTCCTAATGATTGCTCCCCAGATAAAATGAGCCATTATAACTAATGAAAGGTATTTGGGAATATATTTATAATAAAGTAATAGTTGAGTATTTTCATTTTCTTAATTCCCGGAGAACCCCTTTAATGTCAAGGGACCTTTCAAAAAAGTAAGAATGGTCCAAAACAGAGAAGCCCTAGGAATAATAATTCCACCTGTCATCTGTTCCAGAGTAAAAGACAAGGTTGTTGGCTATGGAGGCAGGAGACTAAAAATATGCACCCCTGTTAAAAGTGAAGAGCCATTCTCCCGTCCCGCACAGAGGAGCAAGGTTTTTCTGATGGTGTCCATAGATAATTATGGATGGAGATGCTCTTTAGCTGACAAGACAGAAATTGTCTTTTGAAGACAATATCCACCAAATATCTTAGATTCAGGGTCCAGCAATGTGATAAAGAACCATGCCTTTGCCTGATGGATATATTGTGACCAAACTACTTCCACCAGTGATTGTATGATCCTAGACAAGATGGAGATGGCTCAGGAGCAAACCAGTAGGTCGATGAACATTCTTCTATACCAAGACTACTCAATATATCCAAAATCTAATCACAGGCAAAGAAAAAGTAACCAGCTCAGGAAGACCACATAATAATGGTCATAATAGGACAATATGCCATATACAAAGTTGTAGATTTACTGACCTGAGATCAAGGAGAGGGAGAATATCAGCGAGATCATCTTATGTCCCTGCTAGGAGCTTATCTGGTTATGGTTAGCAGCCACAGGGTGCTGGGTGCTCGCTCTTCTTTGTCACTACCTCTTCCTTCACAGCCCCAACTCACTTCTTGAAACCATTAATGACACCTTCAAGAGTTCAAGGAACACTTGGGGGAGCTATAGCTCTGTATTAAAACGTTACTGATTCCTTTCAGATCTCCATAGCCTAAGAGGGTTTGGATTAATAGCCTTATATTATCCATATTTTCAGAGGCTGAACATCAAGACACAGACCAGGGGTGTCACTAGGACAGGCGCCAGACTTTTGGCCTGGAGTTCCAGCAGTTTCAGCATTGTGACCTACACGTACCATACTCCAACTTGTAGACATATGACTATGCATATAATTGTGCCGGGCCACTAATTTTGAAGACCAGAAGAGTCTTGAACCACTTTGTTGTCGGAGGATCAGAGTACGGTACATTTAATCAAGGGGCATTAGTACTTTCTAAGGGGATAATTGACAAAAATATTGTATGGTATTAAAAAGCAGGCAAGGAGTGGATCACAACTAGCTATATAGATGGTTATAATGGTGTATGCCCTGCCACTATGCAGCTACAATACACATATAGGCGAGAGGGTGGGCTTACAGAAGTGACGAGGGGTGCACCACCAATGAGGCCAGGTGAGGCGATCACCTCAGGCAGCACCAGGTAGGGGAAGAGGGGGGCAGTGGAAGGGCCATGGGCAATGAGCTCTTTCATTATGGCAAAGGGGTTAGGTTAAGAAATTAGCATGGGGGGCGTTTCAGTTTTTGCCTCAGGCAGCAGAAAGGCTAGGTGCACCCCTGGAAGTGTCTGATCCTCCAGAGGGCCCAGGCTTCACCATTTCTGTAGCCAGAGCACAATAACATCCACAGCACCAACCCCACTATTCATACATTACAGACTGATCTATGGTGATGCTGAGGGTGGAGGGAAATGTAGAGTCTGTGTAGTCGAGGGACAGGACGTCATTCAGGATAATCAATCCAACAAATGAACTTTAGAGATAACAGGTCAGGGGGACAGTCTGAATATCTTCAAGCAAAGATATGAATGGAGCCTCTTCTGATGCTGTAACCACCACACCTCTAACTATGAAGGACCTTTGTACAAATTTTCCCTCATGTGCTCCTCAGGATCCAGTATAATATCTAGAAATACATAAACAGCTATAATGATCAAAAGATGAAAACCTCAGGATATAATAAGAGAGACTCAAAATCACCTGGTCAGTGAGGGGTTAAAAAGTTTTTTTAATTAAAAGCCTGTGATTTTAGATACATTTCTTCATAATGTAATAACATGTCAGATATAACAGTGATCAGATATTACGCCCCCTGGTGGAGATATGAGGGGTGATAGCAGCCGGTCCCCGCAGATTATCTCCACAGCTTCATGATATCACACATACAGGACATGCACTGCAGTGAGATAACAGCGTCCTGTCCCTTTAAATTTCCTCATCCAGATGTCACTGCTCAGCAGCCAATGGGATCGCTGGATTTGAACTTGAAAGGAAACCAACGGTCAGTGTTCCTCAGACCGTTACAAGACGACGAAAGGTGAAGATGGACGCCGGTGAGATCCCACCCCCCTCATCTGACTTACGCTTGTCTCATCTCCCATGATGCTTCACTCACAGGATTAGGGATCTGCTGAGGGGTTTATCCTTCATCCCACTAGGGGGAGCTAGCTGTATATGGAGTTATATTGCCCTAATCTGAGCTGTATACATATGGGTGTAGTGAGCTCCCCCTGGTGGCTGGTGCAGGAAACTGGATTTGTCAGTTAATTCAATGCTATATGAAGGGAAATACTGTGCTAGGTGTGTCTATATAGGCACTCTGCTGCTAGTATAGTTTATTGAGTGCACCATGCTGATATATTATTATTAATGTATGTTTATGATGTTGTTGAGGCAATTTCTCTCACATTTTGGGGTATTGCTTTATTTATGTGCTAGAAAACAACCTTTCATGTCATATATCTGTATAGGCACCAGTACAACCTTGTCTGCATTATGGGGGAGATCTGTCAGAACTGGTGTGAAGGAAAACTGTCTCAGTTGCCCAGAGCAACCAATCACATTCCACCTTTCATTTTTCAGATGAGCTCTGAAAAATGAAAGGAATGATCTTATCAGTTGCTACGGGCAACTGAGCCAGTTTCCCTTTACACCAGTTGAGATACGTAAATCTCCCTCTGTGTCTATGTACGGTATTATGTATATGGGCCCTTCTGCTATAAGGGACACTATAAATACCCAGTAAAGACCACACTATATATATATATATATATATATATATATATATATATATATATATACTGCATGATAATCTGTGATTATTATCCTCTTATATGCAACGTAAATGTCCGCCTTTTGCCTTTTATTATCAGGTCATTTTTTTATGTTGATATATATATATATATAGTGATCAGAGCTCTGTTTTACTGATACAAAGCTCCGAATCCTCATCACTGATATCAATGGTAACATTACATCTGCCTGCAGACACCACTAGAGGGAGCTCAGGACTAATTACTGTCTGTACAGTACGCTCCTCTGCTCCCCCTAGTGGTGGCTGCTGGAAGCTATGATTTATCATTTTATTCTAAGGTTTTCCAGGGGATTTGGAGCTCTGTATGAGGAAAGCTGATCTCTGACTGATATAAAGATATATGAAGAAGTTATAAATGGTCCTCCAGGACTTCCATATTATCACCCCTAGAACCATCCATCAGTGTGAGATCATGAGGGTCCTACACCAGGGAGGACATTCACTGTCTTTATCAGATCTGTGACTAAGTCTCTTTTATGGGTTAACAGATCGCGCAATGACTTCTCCAATTCTGGATGAATGCAGGATTGCAGCAGGCCGCACTTTTCTGGAGGTAAGTGGCTTCATTGTAAACGGACCCCTTGTCAGTGGTCAGTGGTCACTTACTGTATTCTCTTCTCTTTAGGACATCTACTGCCTCCAGCAGTGCATCTATGGCCTGGGACCCTTCTCAAGTGAGTATCTTTGATAATAAGACTCGACTATGAAAACTTGATCTGAGCTCTAGGATTAGACTGATCTGAAGTAATCTCATGATCTGGTTGTCTTCTCTCTGCAGCTTATCCCCGCACCGTGGAGGAGAGGAACCAACAACTTCTCATCTACTCCATGAGATTCCTCCCGTCTCCGATCTTCAAGATGGAGGTGAATGATCCTGCTGTCCTAGTGTCCTTATAACAGATTCCTCCATGTTCTGTCTATAGATGTGAAGGTTTTATAGGAACGTCTCATAGACAAGTGACTGAATCTGTTCTTAGCGCCTCATGCCGACCAACCGAGAAGCTCAGCGGAAATATCTGCCGTTTCCACTGGAAGAGGATCCAGAGCCAGCATTGGAGATGGCAAGCCACCTGTGTGAAGACCTGCAGGAGAAGGAGACCAAGAGACCGCGAGAAGAGGAAGAGACATCCCAGGAGCAGCAGGATGAGACTGAGAAGAAGACCGCCAAGCAGCAGAAAAAAGAACAGAGGATGGCGAAACTGGAAGTGAAGAGCAAGAACCTGAGAAGAGTTCACCATCAGGCCGGAAGAAGACAGAAGATCCGCCAGCCAACCACCTTCCAGTATGTGAACACCACCCTGAGAGGAAAGAAGAACATCCTCTGGACCATCCTCTTCAAACCCTTCTGCCGGTGAAGGATGGTAAGTAGCTGGAAGACCATCAGCAGCAAACAAATCTAAAAAAAGAAAAAAACATAGTTATTAAATATTAATACTTAGAATATTGTAGTAAGCTGAATGATAGTAATATAGTAATCAATCTATAAAAAGTAGTAAAAATTAGTAAACTCAGAAATAGGGATCAGGTGTTTGATCCAGGTTCTAGGACTGATCGCCTTTTCCCGGGGTCGAGAAGGAATTTTTCCTCTGTGACACGAATTGGCCAAATGTGTCCAGGGGTTTTCGCCTTCTTCTGGATCAACTGCTTTAGGGATAGGGATCTAGATTATAGTAATAGTAAGAAGTATTTAGGCTAATTAACTAAAACAATAAATTATAATAGAAATCAGGTGTTTGATCCAGGGTTCTAGGACTGATCGCCTTTTCCCGGGGTCGAGAAGGAATTTTTCCCCTATGACACGAATTGGCTGAATGTGTCCAGGGGTTTTCGCCTTCTTCTGGATCAACAGCTTTAGGGATAGGGATCTGGGTTATAGTAATAGAAAAATATCAATAGAAATGTTAGTAATAAAAATAATACTTGAAGTATTTAGGTTAATTAACTATAGCTATAAATTATAATAGTAATTAAGGGGTTTGATCCAGGGTTCTAGGACTGATCGCCTTTTCCCGGGGTCGAGAAGGAATTTTTCTCCTGTGACATGAATTGGCTGAATGTGTCCAGGGGTTTTCGCCTTCTTCTGGATCAAAAGCTTTAGGGATAGGGACCTAATTTAGGGATAGGGACGTAGTAATAGTAGAATAATATAAAACATCTAAAAATTAAAATTAATAAATCGATAGTGGTAATATATAGGTTTATTAATAATAATAATTAGTAGTAAATTTTCAGTAGGGATCAGGGGTTTGATCCAGGGTTCTAGGACTGATCGCCTTTTCCCGGGGTCGAGAAGGAATTTTTCCTCTGTGACACTAATTGGCCGAATGTGTCCAGGGGTTTTCGCCTTCTTCTGGATCAACTGCTTTAGGGATAGGGATTTAGTATATAGGAATAGAAAAATAACAATAGAACTATTAGTAGTAATAAAACTGTAATAAAAATAATAAATGTAGTATGTAGGTTAATTAACTATAGTATACATTGTAACAGGATTCAGGGGTTTGATCCAGGGTTCTAGGACTGATCGCCTTTTCCCGGGGTCGAGAAGGAATTTTTCCCCTGTGACACTAATTGGCTGAATGTGTCCAGGTGTTTTCGCCTTCTTCTGGATCAACTACTTTAGGGATAGGGATCTGGGTTATAGTAATAGAAAAATATCAATAGAAATGTTAGTAATAAAAATAATACTTGCAGTATTTAGGTTAATTAACTATAGCTATAAATTATAATATATACAGGGGTTTGATCCAGGGTTCTAGGACTGATCGCCTTTTCCCGGGGTCGAGAAGGAATTTTTCCCCTGTGACATGAATTGGCTGAATGTGTCCAGGGGTTTTCGCCTTCTTCTGGATCAAGATCTTTAGGGATAGGGACTTAGTCATAGTAGAATAATATTAGAATATTTAAAAACATCTAAAAATTAAAATTACTAGATCGATAGTGGTAATTTATAGGTTTATTAATAATTAGTAGTAAATTTTTAATTGATATCAGAGGTTTGATCCAGGGTTCTAGGACTGGTCGCCTTTTCCCGGGGTCGAGAAGGAATTTTTCTCCTGTGACATGAATTGGCTGAATGTGTCCAGGGGTTTTCGCCTTCTTCTGGATCAAATACTTTAGGGATAGGGATCTAGTAAAATACTATTAGAAATATTAGTAACTATAGTATAGTAGTCAGGATAAGATATTATCGGGCATAGGGGAGTAGTAGTAATAATTCTAATAGTATATAATAGGATAGTCATTAGTGTTAGTGTAGGAACCCACTTGAAGGAGGTCGCCGTGACGTGGCAAGTGGGCTTATACATTCTGATAACAATGTATACTAAGAACCTCCTGTCCAAGATTATAGCAGCAGTAGATGGCGGTACAACATGTACATGTCCAGTGATGATGACAAGATATGGTTCTCATGTTCTTGTGGGGATCCTCATTGAGTAGAAGTCTTGATGAACATTTTTGGACCTGAGGACCTATCACTGGCTTTTAGGTTCCATTGTGTTGGTTTCTTATTGTAGTACTGTCTTACTGAAGGTAGGTTGAGGTACTGGCAGAAGAATGTGTGTTCTCCTGCTGGAGTTCTTCTATGACCTTCTGCCCAATCGATGTGATCAAAACAGTTTCCTGTAATACACAGTTAATTTCAGGGAGATAGCATCAGGACCATAGAGTTGAGGGACCATGGCATCTGAACGGTGCAGACGTGGGAGCCATGGCACCCATGACAGCATCCACCAGCTAAGACCAGGGAAGCTGTAATGGCTCTGAGCCTCAAGCAGGTTCCTCTACCCATCACCTGTATATACCAATACAGGCCAGCAGGTGGCAGCACTTTACTGATGGATATGTACCCTGCACAGAACACTCTAATGATTGCCACAATCTTATGATTGACAGTTATAGTCAGGGTGACTTAAAAAAGTGCAAAAAAAAATAAAAAAAATTGTAAAATAAAGTTTTTATATAAAGTTTTAAAAAATTATAAAAATTCAAATGTCCCCCTTTTTCCCAAAATAAAAAAAAACATTAAAAAAACCCTATAGAAATAGCAGTGTCCGAAAACGCTATAACAATACTTATCCCAAAATCGACAATTACTTGTCACCACCTCCCAAAAATGTTTTCTAATAAGTGATCAAAAAGTCATACACAATGATATCACTGAAAAGTACAGGTCGCCCCACAAAAAATGTTATAGGGGTCAGAATATGGCAATAAAAAAATATATATATATATTTTTTATCAATGTTTTTATTTTTTTAGTATGAAAACAAAAAAGGACCAAAAACTATACAGTGACCTGGAGAATGAAGGGAACAGGTCTATTTTACAACATAGGGAATGCAGTAAAAAAAAAAAAAAAAAAACATAAAACTGTGGCAGAATTTTGTTTTTGGGAATTTTTTACCACCTCCTCACTACGTCATATGGATTATTACATAGTGCCATTAGAAACTGCAATTTGTCCCACAAAAATCTAGGTCCTCTTAAGGCTTCATTCACACGACCGTTGTTTGGGTCCGCATCCGAGGCGAATATTTTGGGGCTCAGATGCGGCCCCATTCACTTCAATGGGACCGCAAAAGATGCGGACAGTACATGGAGTGCTCCGTTGCTCCGTTCCGTGGCCCCGCAAAAAAAATTGAACATATCCTATTCTTGTCCGTTTTGCGGACGAGAATAGGCATTTCTGTAATAGGTGGCCCCTTCCGTTCCGCAAACTGCGGAACGCACACGGGCAGCATCCGTGTTTTGCGGATCCGCAATTTGTGAATGGCAAAACATGTCACGGACTAACAGCAACTACACCATAACGCGGAGAAAGTTGAAGAACAACGAGACCACAAACCACCTACGGACATCACGGGCCCCAACGATCGCAGGAGTGGTAACGTAGACAACCAAACTGTAATTTTGTCTACCGTATAGTGGGATACTCGACTCTTCCTTTTCCCTCATTGAAAA
This sequence comes from Rhinella marina, assembly GCA_900303285.1. Classification (NCBI taxonomy): domain Eukaryota; kingdom Metazoa; phylum Chordata; class Amphibia; order Anura; family Bufonidae; genus Rhinella; species Rhinella marina. The sequence goes on from ONZH01004037.1 coordinate 32,870, forward strand.
TATTGAACAATCTGGGGGATATTTTATATCTTATATTATATCATATATTTCCTCACTGAGAGTATTGAACAAATACTAAGTATATTTTATACTATACTATACCATTTGATAAGACTTGATATCAAGATAAAATAACTGGTCCAACATTACAAACCTTTATTTATCCAGTGAATACTAAGTGAGAACCTGAGTGGAATGGGACTACCTGCCACATTTATTGAAGATATATGCTAATTATATACCTGCCACATCTATTGAGGATATATGCTGATTACATCCCTCCAACAGACAGACCAGAACTACTTTGGACACCTTCCATTTTTGTTACTATATTTTACCGTTCCTTATATACTTATACCTTTTTGTGGATTTTACTACTATTTTTATAATAATCTGCATGTCCACCAGCGCTGGTCTAATACGTGTGTAAATCCACTCCTTATCCACTTTTCTTTTATTTTTTATTTTTTATTTTTTATTATTTTGTACCCAACAGTATAAAATTACCTATTTTTATAAATACTTGTTTAATAAATAATTTTAAAAGGAACTGGATGCTGAGTGTGCTCATCATAACATTTACTTATATGCATTTCTTTATATTGGTAAGGGTATAACCAAATTGATTCGCAGCACCTCTAATCCACCATTTTTGATTTGGTGAGCCACCAATACGTACTGTCCAAAACATGTCACGGTCGTGTGCATGAGGCCTTAGGCTTCATTCACACAAGGTATTTTGTTTCCGTGTCCGTTCTGGTTTTTTTTGCGGACTGTATGCAGAACCATTCATTTCAATGGATCCGCACAAAAAATGGAAGGTACTCCGTGTGCATTGCGTTTCCGTATGGGCTCAAAGCACGAACGTATTTTCTTTCCGTTTCCATTCCGTTTTGCTGACCGTATGCGGAACCATTCATTTCAATGACAGAAGTTACTCAGTGTGCATTCCGTTTTCATATGTCCGTTTTTCCATTCCGCACAAAAAATAGAATCTGTCCTATTATTGTCTGTATTACGGACAAGCATAGGACTGTTCTATTAGGGGCCAGCTGTTCTGTTCCACAAAATACAGAATGCACACGGATGTCATCCGTATTTTTTGCGGATCCGTTTTTGCGGACCGCAAAATACATACGGTCGTGTGAAAAAACCCTGTGTCTGTATTTCCGTCCAGCAAAAAAGATAGAACATGTCCTATTCTAGTCCGTTTTGCAGACAAGGATAGGCATTGTTACAATGGATCCGGAAAAACGGATGCCATACGGAACGTCATCCGTTAATTTTTTGCGGATCCGCAATTTGCGGAGCGCAAAACACATAAGGTCGTGTGAATGAAGCCTAAAGCTGTGGAACTGAAAAATAAAAAAGTTAGGGCTCTGGGAAGGCGGGGAGTGAAAAAATGAAAACACACAAAAATGAAAAGGTCCTCTAAGAGTTAAACAGAGAAGACACTCAAGATATCCACAAGAGGTCACTGTGGACCTAGCATTGCAAAAACACTATGGGGGAGATTTATCAAAACTGGTGTAAAGTAGAACTGGCTTAGTTACCCATAGCAACCAATCAGATTCCACCTTTTATTTTTCACAGCTCCTTTGCAAAATGAAAGGTGGAATCTGATTGGTTGCTATGGACAACTAAGCCAATTTTCATTTACCCCAGTTTCACAAATCTCCCCGTATAACTCTTGCTGGCCCATATGATGAGGATCGCTCTTTGACTCATTTCGTCATCAGGGAGACCACCAGCAGCATAATCAGCCTAGGCAGTGCAGGCAGACACCAGGCAGGTGTTCTCCTGCCTACCAGGATCACTGGTGGTCTTCTTCTGGTCTTCAAGTGAATGAGGCTGAACTGCAATACCAGACACCACCTATGGACAGATGTGATGCTGTTCCAGGAAAATAACCAAGCCTTTTTGCAAAATATGGACATCCCCTTGAACTTCCAGAGTCTCTAAACTTCTGAAACAGTAACATAAAGGTGGTGCCTTAATAAAAAAAAAAAAAAACTTGTGTTGACGGAAAAATAAAAAAGTTATGGCTCTTGGAAGATGGGAACGAAAAAGTAAAAATGAAAAAGCTAAATCTGGCTGGGTCAGGAAGGGATCAATTAAGGTAGCTGAGCTCCTGGGGCCAGAATTAGGCAAAGTGGTTTGCAAAAGTTAGTGGGTGCTGGACATGGGAGGTTGTAGAACTGCTTGCTTTGAAGGTATGGCTTTGTTCTCAGGGCGCTCGCTCCAGTTCCCAGGCCTCTCGTGTTTCCCTCTGCCCCTCTCATCTAGGTCACTCACTCTCCATAGAACCAGCACACCTCCTTTACATGATACTTTTCATTTAAAGTTAACAGAATAAGGAACAATTAAAATAAAAATGAATACAACATAGGATCTGTCAACAGCAAATAGTCTGCTTGCTGACAGTTTCCAGCCTCCAACGGTTTCTATTCTCGACTGTGCAGGTCTCTACTAACGAATAAATAAAGATGAAAACCACCACTGAGGCCAGTGATTGGTCAGCCTGGTCCAGTATCAGGGTGACACGTCATCACTGCAGAGGTGGAGTACCCTGGTGGCTGTATCTGGTACTGCAGCTCACAAATGTCAGTGCCATTCAGTAAACTGTTGCCCATTCCGAGTATCAGCTCACATACAGTGCAGTCACATACCCCCTATATACAGTGCAGTCACATACCCCCTGTATACAGTGCAGTCACATACCCCCTGTATACAGTGCAGTCACATACCCCCTGTATACAGTGTAGTTACTTACCCCCTATATATAGTGCAGTCACATACCCTCTGTATACAGTGCAGTCACCTACCCCCTATATACAGTGCAGTGTAATGCAGTCACCTACCCCCTATATACAGTGCAGTCACATACCCCCTATATATAGTGCAGTCACATACCCCCTTATAGACAGTGCAGTCACATACCCCTTTATACAGTGCAGTCACATAACCCCTATATACAGTGCAGTGACATACCACCTATATACAGTGCAGTCACATACCTCCTTATATACAGTGCAGTCACATACCCCTTTATACAGTGCAGTGACATACCACCTATATACAGTGCAGTCACCTACCCCTTTTATACAGTGCAGTCACCTACCCCCTATATACAGTGCAGTCACATACCCCCTATATATAGTGCAGTCACCTACCCCCTATATATAGTGCAGTCACAAACCCCCTTAATAAAGTGCAGTCACATATCCCCTATATACAGTGCAGTGACATACCCCCTATATATAGTGCAGTCACCTACCCCCTATATACAGTGCAGTCACATATCCCCTATATACAGTGCAGTGATATACCCCCTATATACAGTGCAGTGATATACCCCCTATATACAGTGCAGTCACATATCCCCTATATACAGTGCAGTGACATACCCCCTATATATACAGTGTAGTCACATACTCCTTATAGACAGTGCAGTCACATATCCCCTATAAACAGTGCAGTCACATGCCCCCTATATACAGTGCAGTCACATGCCCCCTATATACAGTGCAATGACATACCCGCTATATGCAGTGTAGTCACATACCCCTTAAAGACATTGCAGTCACATGCCCCCTATAAACAGTGCAGTCACATGCCCCCTATAAACAGTGCAGTCACATGCCCCCTATATACAGTTCAGTCACATACCCCTTTATACAGTGCAGTCACATACCCCCTTTATACAGTGCAGTCACATACCCCCTTTATACAGTGCAGTCACAAACCCCCTATATACAGTGCAGTCACATACCCCCTATATACAGTGCAGTGACATACCCCCTATATACAGCGCAGTCACAAACCTCCTATATACAGTGCAGTCACATATCCCCTATATACAGTGCAGTGACATACCCCTATATATACAGTGTAGTCACATACTCCTTATAGACAGTGCAGTCACATATCCCCTATATACAGTGCAATGACATACACGCTATATACAGTGCAGTCACATGCCCCCTATATACAGTGCAGTCACATGCCCCTATAAACAGTGCAGTCACATGCCCCCTATATACAGTGCAGTCACATGCCCCTATAAACAGTGCAGTCACATGCCCCCTATATACAGTGCAGTCACATACCCCCTTTACATAGTGCAGTCACACACCCCCTTTATACAGTGCAGTCAAATACCCCCTTTACACAGTGCAGTCACATACCCCCTATATACAGTGCAGTGACATACCCCCTATATACAGTGCAGTGACATACCACCTATATACAGAGCAGTCACAAACCTCCTATATACAGTGCAGTCACATACCTCCTATATACAGTGCAGTCACATGCCTCCCTATATACAGTCCAGTCACATACCCATTATATACAGTGTAGTCACATACCTCACATTGTGGGGACCGCCCAGAGACTGCTCTGACAAGATAACTAATCCCACTGTCATCTACGTACACGTTTCCTTTAAGTAAATGTCCTTCTGTTCTCCTGACGTATCTTCTAGCTTCAGTTCCCGTTTTATGCTGCTTTAATTTTGTGTCTTCAAAAGTAGAGAAAAAGCCAATAAAAAAGCAAACTATTGTAATATTTATTTCCATCATGTTGGAGAAGAACACAGGCTTCATGCAGATACTGCTCTTGGTTGGATTTACACCCAGGACAATAGAGCAAGTGCTTCAAAATACCGCATAAGACTGGATAGCGCTGGACGAGACACCAGCCGACATGTAAACAGTGTGGCGTCATGTGTGCACTAATACAGGGCCATGTGTATGTACAAATATTAGCAGGCCAAACATAAGGACTCCTATCAGAGGTCTCTCTGCAGTCTCTACAGACTCTCCTCTCAGAGCTCTCTCTGCAGTCTCTACAGACTCTCCTCTCAGAGGTCTCTCTGCAGTCTCTCCAGATGTCTCTCAGACGGTCACATCTGATGAGATAGTATACAGGGTTGTTCACAGTCCTGTAAGCACAGCCCATGTCCTGCCCCTCTCTGTCCTCTCGCCGGTGGTTATCTACAGACTTGTCAGTGGTTGTACAATGGTGGCGGCTGCAGAAGTTCTCTCCCTGCTCCTCACACTGCTGATCCCAGGTAGGTAATTGTACTAAATATCACTAGAAGAGGGGGGGATACAGAGAAAGGAGGCTAAAGAGATAGAGATAAATAGATAGAGAGATAATAATAGAGAGCTAGAGGGAAAGAGAGTAATAGAGAGAAAGATAAAGAGATAAATGGCGAGAGAACAATAGGGATCAATACAGAGAGATATAGAAAGCGATAAAGCGATAGATGTGGCATTGTGTGTCTGAGACTCCCTGATATCCCAGACACTTTCATCCATCCGTGTTCACATGGAGCTTAGAATACGCAGTGAATAACGACCGTGTGTAATCCAGAAGAAGACCTCTACAAGGTAAAGAGGAAAAGGTTCATTTGTCGAGGGTGGGGTAGGGATAAAAATGAAAAAAAAAAAAAAATAGCCACAACTTTAAGAGGTTAAAGGGGTTCTCCGGGAATACCTAAATATTTTTGTTTCTTAATTCCCAGAAAACCCCTTTAAAGTGCATTTGCCAGCAGATTTGTCCCTGTGACACTGGCTGACCTGTTACATGTGCACTTGGCAGCTGAAGGCATCAGTGTTGGTCCCATGTTCATATGTGCCCGCATTACTGAGAAAAATGATGTTTTAATATATGAAAATGAGCTTCTAGGAGCAACGGGGGCGTTACCAGTACACCTAGAGGCTCTGCTTTCTCTGTAACTGCCACATTCTCTCCACCTTGATTGACATGGCCAGGCACTATGATTTTTTCACTGCCTGGTCCTATCAATCAAAGTAGAGAGTATGGGCAACAGTTCACACTGCGCAGGTTCAGAAATACTGCCTTGACCTGAAAGCTAATAATCATCTCTTTTTGCGACTGATAAATCACCTATTTTACTATGATAATAATAAGGGATATGTGTGCAGATAGCCTATCACACACCTTATGTACCCACAAGCCAGCTCAGCACACCGTATGTACCCACCGAGCCAGCTCAGAACACCTTATATACCCAAGAGCCAGCTCAGCACACTTTATATACCCACCGAGCCAGCTCAGCACATCTTATATACCCAAGAGCCAGCTCAGCACACCTTATATACCCACCGAGCCAGCTCAGCACATCTTATATACCCACTGAGTCAGCTCAGCACACCTTATATACCTACTGAGCCAGCTCAGCACACCTTATATACCCAAGAGCCAGCTCAGCACACCTTATATACCCACCAAGCCAGCTCAGCACACCTTATATACCCAAGAGCCAGCTCAGCACACCTTATATACCCACGAGCCTAGCTCAGCACACCTTATATACCCAAGAGCCAGCTCAGCACACCTCATATACCCACCGAGCCAGCTCAGCACATCTTATATACCCACCGAGCCAGCTCAGCACATCTTATATACCCACTGAGTCAGCTCACCACACCTTATATACCCACTGAGCCAGCTCAGCACACCTTATATACCCAAGAGCCAGCTCAGCACATCTTATATACCCACAAGCCCAGCTCAGCACACCTTATATACCCAAGAGCCAGCTCAGCACACCTCATATACCCACCGAGCCAGCTCAGCACATCTTATATACCCACTGAGCCAGCTCAGCACACCTTATATACCCAAGAGCCAGCTCAGCACACCTTATATACCCAAGAGCCCAGCTCAGCACACCTTATATACCCAAGAGACAGCTCAGCACACCTTATATACCCACCGAGCCAGCTCAGCACACCTCATGTACCCACCGAGCCAGCTCAGAACACCTTATATACCCACTGAGCCATCTCAGTGCACATGACTTCCTTCAGAAGCTATGCTCTGCCAATGTCAAACATTGATCTCATTTGCAAAGGAGCTTGAAAGTGCCCCTAGAGCGTTCGGAAGCCCATCGATAAACCCCGCCCAATACCTCCCACTTTTGCCGATTGACAGTTTCAGCACTGTCCTAGGTCAATGTCTGTGAAATCCCCCTGGCCGGCCCATGCACTTTACTCTTTCTTCTGTTATCAGTTATACCAGTGATGTACTGCGCATGCGCCACATCCATGTGTGGTGAACATGGAAGAACTTGTAGGGTATTTTCAGAAGCTACTTAATACATTCCATGCTGAGAGCTATACCTAGATGCAGAACTAAAGCACAGGAGAGGCTACAGGCTGTGCTGTATACAGCAGCACGCAGCATGTCACATGCCATGTGCAAACTCCAGGATCTCCACACTGCAGCTTCTCTCCTAGCAGCATCAATGTGTACAGGGCCTACAAAAGGATCCTCCGGTGGGTCCAAGGTTTGACAATAATGGACCCCGAGTAAAACAGGGCTCTTAAGGTCTTATACACACAGAAGGTGGGCTCTGGTGGGCCCAAGGGACTTCAGTGCGACGATGAATGTGTATGAGTTTCTTGTGGAGCTCAATAGGGATACACCAAAGCAGCGGTCCCAACAGGGTACCTCCATTATGACCATAGCATGTGAGAATCTGAGTTCCAAAGGCACTTGCCCCACCAATGGGAAAACATCTCCATGCCTTTAGATTTCACCACTTGGCTTGAAGGGCTCCCTGGGAACAGGTCTGATACATTGAACTGCCTCCTTTCAGACATAATGTGCGGGGCCGCAACTCCCCTGAACCATTTAGATTGGAACTGGAGGCCACGTTACAGACTATAGGGATGCCACCAATAACACCGAAGTATTGGGCAGGCAATTAGAAAAAGTCGCTCGTTGTAGTAAACGAATAGTTAAAGGCAAACATATATATTAAAACAGTACAAACAATCACATGGATTGCCTCAGGGGAGACGGGATCTACCACCTTCAATCACGTGGATTGCCTCGGGAGACGGGATCTACCACCTTCAATCACGTGGATTGCCTCAGGGGAGAGGGGTCTGCCACCTTCAATCACGTGGATTGCCTCAGGGGAGAGAGGAGTAACCTTAAAAAATTTTAAAAAATTAAAAAAAAAATTTTAAAAATCTAACAGTTCAAATCACCCCCCTTTCCGCAAAATTAAAATAAAAATATATAAGCAATAAAAAAAAATAAACATCATGGGTCTTTCTGCGTTAAAAAACGCCCATACTATAAAATGTAAAAATGGTTATCCTATACGGCAAACACCGAAATGGAAAAAAGTCAAAAAGGCCAATTCAACATTTTTTGGTCGCTTCACCTCCCATAAAAAGTTCAATAAAAAATAATCAAAAAGTTATACACACCGCAATATGGTATCAATGAAATGTACAGATCACCCCATGAAAAATGAGCCCTCACAAAGCTCCGTACACATAACTACAAAAATGTTAGAATGGTCCGAATATGGGGAAAAACATTTTTCCAAGGTTTTTATTTTTTTTTTTCAGTATAAAAACACAAAAAATACTATACATACGTGGTATCGTCATAATCGTACTGACCTGGAGAATGAAAGTAACAGGTTAATTTTAGCACATAGGGAACTTCGTAAAAACAAAGCCCATAAAACTGTGGTGGAATTCAGTTTTTTTTTGTTTGTTTTTTTACAATTTCACCCAATTTGGATTTTTTTCCTTCTGCCTGCTACTTCATATGCAATATTAAATGGTACCATTGTCCCGCAAAAAAAAAATACAAGCCCTCGTACGACTATGTGAACGGATAAATAAAAACATTATGGCTCTGGGAATGTGAAGAGTGAAAAATGAAAACGCAAAAATGGAAAATTGTAGGTTCCTGTAAGGGTTAAAGTAAAACAGCTCTTCATGTGTTGCCCAGGAGATCTGACAAGAGTCTAGGAGGTCATCTGGCGTCTATTCTCTTTGCTAGACATATGTTAGACATGGGCTACCTAGCTACGGCCTGTCTATTGTAACAAGGCTATGTAATTACATTTTCCAACGCCGTAATGGAACAGTTATGTGACCTTTTAAAGCCCAGGAAGGGTTTGCGGTAGATTAGGTTGTGCGTAATTATGTTTTACATAGATAAAAGACACTTTTTCCATTTGCCAAGTATCACATTGACTGGTTTCTATGGACAACTAAGCCAGTTCTCCTTTACATCAGTTTTGATAAATCTCCTCCATATTATATACACTGGGGGAAATTTAAAGGGATTGTGTCACAAAACATATTCCACATTTTTTAAACCATCCCCTGGATCTGAATATTTTTGTAATTGCATGTCATTAAAAATTTTGTAAAGCCACTGAGTTATTCAATAAAATGTATCTGTATAGCGCCACCTGCTGTTTGCTCTTTTCTTTATTGTTTTGTCCATCTCACTGAGGTGGCCGCACATGCCTAGTTTAAATCTTCAACTGCCACCAGCCGTATGTTCTGTTAGAAGCTGTGGCAGTTACAGCAGCAGAAAAGATATGCCCCCTGAGCTGCCATGCTGAAAATAATCTCACAGAGCAGATCTCTGGACCCATGTGAGGTACAGGGCTGGGTATTGTCATGTACTATATGATGTCGGATTTTCATTGTTACATAAATCATACTATAACCCCTTTAAGAAAACTGTCTAAAATAAAAAAAATGGCTTTGTTGCCATAACAACCAATCACAGCACAGCTTACATTTTGGATACTGCTGTGGAAAAATGAAAGATCTTCTGTGATTGGATGCTATAGACAACAAAGCCAGTGTTCACACATCGGGCCTTATTTCTACTATGTCCTTCTATGGCTTTTCATGGATGGCACCCAATAAGCGGGGGGACTCCATTTAACGATGTGGGCCATGACCACAGGCTGGCACAGGGTACAGTTACATGAGGAGCTTACAGCCGATTGAACTTGATTTTGGACCATACCATTCACAGAAAACAATAAAATATCAGATTCATTTTTAGTGGTGATAACCATAGAAACCATAGAGAACCAGGGAGGTCCTTAGCAATGACAAAAATGAGGCCCCTTTCTGGTGCTGCTTGACACCGCCACACTCCTGATGACTCCATGACTTCTTCTCACCAAGGCCTAGCAATGCATGGGCTGGCCTACTACAGCAATAATGGTCATGAGTCTGTGACGACCCACCACCTTTTGAGCATGTATCACGTGTTTCTGAAAGGAATATTTGCCAACTCTCCTAGAACATCTGTGAGGCTCCTGAAAAAAAGAAGAGACACCTCGTGGACTCCCAGAAAAATTAGCAAATCTTCTAGGGGCCTTAGAAGCCTCCCAACACCTCCTGAAGAGCAGCCCTAACCCTGGGTGGCACTAGGATGCTGAGTCACTTTGAGAGGGTGACCAATTGTGAAAGGGGTTTGACCTACCTAAAAGTATGTGGGGTTCACAAATAGGTGTATGTCTACATCTAGAAAAAATTGGTTCCTCCTGGTAGGCTCCTCCTACAACTTGCCAAGCCCTGGACATGTGGGCGTGACAGCAAAAGCAACATGCCGTTGGAATTTTTTGGGCTAGACATGCCCATCTTACAAGGGACACCCACTATACAGACAGCCCATGCCCCCTTTACGCACATCCTCCTATGTTTGGAAGTTGGGGCTCTGTCTGCTAGAGTAGCCCTAGCACCAGACATGCTAAGGTCTAGTCTCTAGGAGGTGCTTTCATGGAAGTTAGCCAACTCTTCCAGAAGTCCACAAGGTCTCTCGGAGGGTTGGTAAGTGTATCAAAGGCCCTTGTGGACTACCTTAATATCGAAAACGTCAGTCCACCCTGATCAATTCCTACTAATTAGTTAATTTATTTTTTTTTTGCAGGAGGACAAGCAGTTGCCCAGCGCGTGGCCGGTCTTCTCCAACATTCAGTAGAGTTATATCATCCGGACCTGTCACTTCTTGTTCTAGATGTTATCTGGCAATTTCTAACCCAAAATAAGACAACCAAAATGGTCATGTATCATAAAGACCAACTAACCATCTACAGTCCTCAGTTTACTGACCGTCTGGAGGTATCTCATAAAGGGACCAAGTTACGTATCAAGGACTTGAGGATGGAGGACACCGGGGTCTACACCGCCGTAATAACCTTCACAGATAATGAGATACGTCATGTACCTTATGTCCTCACAGTGTACGGTACGTGCAGAATATACCCTAATATACTTTATGGAGCAGGAGCCCAATGCACAGAAGCCACTGTTAGAGCTCTGGAGAATTTTATCATAATTTAATTCTGTCTATGGTGGAGATATGGACAAGAGCATAACAAATTGAGGGATAGGGGGAAGATTGAGTTGTGTGAACATACCCAAAGTACTAGATCTTGGGGGACGATGACTATGGAACACCTTGGGAGGGGGGGGGTTACTGGTGAAGGACCTCAATCTGATCCATTCAGCACCAGCAAATCACCATTTTCCATCTTATTATATAATTCACTGAAGCGTCTAAGCTGGTTTAGTGGTGGACAATTATAATTTTATACAGAGGAACTCTCCCCCCCAAGGGTGTTCTCACCACCCATAAAACCTATAGCACCTCTCCAGCCATGGCCTTAAAGGGGATTTCCATTTTCATGAGAATAAAGCTTACCCATTGCACATGAGAAGTTCTGCAGCTTTATAAAACACTTGATTGACTCACCATTTTATAGATCACTGTTGGCTGTCAGTGGATGGAAATATTCTTTTTTATATCCAGTGGCTGAAAACCTATATAGATCAAATACTTCTCACTGTAGAGGGTCTGTTACATCAGCATCCAGTTACAACTAGGCCATAGGACGGCCATAGACGGCGCTCGATTCGCTGGATCAAAGACCAATAATAATGAGTGAGTCCAGACCATGCGTTGCTGCAGTAGGGGGAAAATGTGCTGCCACCTGCAGGTTCCCTCGGTGATGTCATCGGTGGAGTTTCAGCTATCAGATCCACAATGACCAGCCCATTTAGAGACCACCCCATCACAAACACAGTCTACAATGAAGGTCCAGCTAGAGGTGTGTCCCTGCAGAGTCTGCCAGTGTGATGCTGTGCAGGGACACCCCCCCCATTTGGTAACACCCAGATGGACCTTCATAGCGGGAATAATAAAGGAACTGCACAACAAAGAGTCACAAGAATAGATGCTCCAGGATTGTTATTGCATGGGGGATACAAGTAGTGGATAAAACAGATACTGTCCGGAGAAAGAGACGAGTCCCCTTTAAATTGGTACAAAAAAGGCAAAAGTATCACAACATCTTAATAGACAATACCACAAAAAATGACTACATTCTCCGCCCCACCACTGCCGTCCGGCCACTGAAAGACATGTGGTGAAATGCTACATAACCTCGTCTGTTTTCCTTCCTGTGTAGGTGGGTGGCAGATGTAGATATATATATAATATAGTAATAAAGCTCCACTATGATATAATACACATTGGGTTTCCATTCCTCATGATCTTGCTGACCCAGTTAGACTTTCAGAGATTCACTCACATACCAGGACTGGGGATTTAACGTGGGGACTAAAAGGGTCCATGTTGTAGGCGGCCCCTAACATGAGTAGGTGGGATCAACTCAATTAGACAGGGCCATCAAACTATAGAGCAGAAGTATATTGAGGTACATCGGCAGAACGAAATACCACAGTGCAGCACAATATACTGCCCCGGGAGATGGCGTCAGGTCATTAGCTTATTGTTGGCCAGATCGGGAGGCCTACTAGGAATTTTCCCTGTAGGGACTATGACCATTGAGGAGACTCATGTGAGGCTGACACTTCCTGTTCTGTAATGATCACATCTCAGCAGTCATAGTAACATAGTAACATAGTTTATAACATAGTAACATAGTTTATAAGGCCGAAAAAAAGTCCTCTGTCCATCCAGTTCGACCTGTTTTCCTACAAGTTGATCCAGAGGAAGGCAAAAAAACCCCTGTGAGGTAGAAGCCAATTTTCCTCACTTTAGGGGAAAAACATTCCTTCCCGACTCCAATCAGGCATCAGAATAACTCCCTGGATCAACGACCCCTCTCTAGTAATTATAACCTGTAATATTATTACCCTCCAGAAATACATCCAGGCCCTTCTTGAACTCTTTTAGTGAACTTACCATCACCACCTCCTCAGGCAGAGAGTTCCATAGTCTCACTGCTCTTACCGTAAAGAATCCTCTTCTATGTTTGTGGACAAACCTTCTTTCCTCCAGACGCAGAGGATGTCCCCTCGTCACAGTCACAGTCCTGGGGATAAATAGATGATGGGAGAGATCTCTGTACTGACCTCTGATATATTTATACATAGTTATTCGATCTCCCCTCAGTTGTATTTTTTCTAAAGTGAATAACCCTAATTTTGATAATCTTTCTGGGTACTGTAGTCCACCCATTCCAGTTATTACTTTAGTTGCCCTCCTCTGAACCCTCTCCAGCTCTGCTATGTCTGTCTTGTTCACAGGAGCCCAGAACTGTACACAATACTCCATGTGTGGTCTGACTAGTGATTTGTAAAGTGGCAGGACTATGTTCTCATCACGGGCATCTATGCCCCTTTTGATGCAACCCATTATCTTATTGGCCTTGGCAGCAGCTGTCTGACACTGGTTTCTGCAGCTTAGTTTGCTGTTCACTAAAATTCCTAGGTCCTTTTCCATGTCAGAGTTACCCAGTGCTTTACCATTTAGTATGTACTGGTGACTTGCATTATTCCTTCCCATATGCATAACCTTACATTTGTCAGTGTTAAACCTCATCTGCCACTTCTCTGACCAAGCCTCCAATCTATCCAGATCCATCTGTAGCAGTGTACTGTCCTCTTCTGTGTTAATTACTTTACACAGTTTAGTGTCATCTGCAAAAATTGATATTTTACTGTGCAAGCCTTCTACAAGATCATTAATAAATATATTGAAGAGAATAGGACCCAATACAGACCCCTGTGGTACCCCACTAGGGACAGTGACCCAGTCTGAGTATGTACCGTTAATAACCACCCTCTGTTTTCTATCACTGAGCCAGTTACTTACCCACATACAGACATTTTCTCCCAGGCCAAGCATTCTCATTTTATATACTAACCTTTTATGTGGTACCGTGTCAAATGCTTTGGAGAAGTCCAGATATACGACATCCATTGATTCGCTGCGGTCCAGTCTAGAACTTACCTCCTCATAGAAACTGATTAAATTGGTTTGACATGACCGATCCCTCATGAAGCCATGCTGATATGGAGTTATTTGCTTATTTTTATTGAGGTACTCCAAGATAGCATCTCTCAGAAAACCTTCAAACAGTTTACCCACAACAGAAGTTAAACTTACCGGCCTATAGTTTCCGGGCTCTGTTTTTGGACCCTTTTTGAATATTGGCACCACATTTGCTATGCGCCAATCCTGTGGAACACTCCCTGTCAATATAGAGTCTTTAAATATCAAGTATAAGGGTCTGGCAATGACATTACTTAATTCTCTTAGGATACGGGGGTGTATGCCATCCGGTCCTGGCGATTTGTCTATTTTAATCTTTTTAAGACGCAGCTCTACTTCTTCCTGGGTCAGACAGGACACTTTTAAAGGGGAATTCACTTTTATATTCTGCATTTCATCTGACAGTTTATTTTCCTCAGTGAATACAGTGGAGAAAAAAATATTTAATAGTTTTGCTTTCTCCTCATCGCTCTCTGCTACTCCCCCCTCATTACTCTGTAAGGGGCCGACACCTTCAGATTTATACTTTTTAGTATTTATATAATTGAAGAACATTTTAGGGTTAGTTTTACTCTGTTTAGCAATTAGTCTTTCAGTCTCTAGTTTAGCTGCTTTTATTTGTCTTTTACTAATTCTATTTTTTTCCTTATAGTTTTTCAATGCTTCCTCACTCCCCTCCTGTTTTAGTGATTTAGATGCTTTCTTTTTGTCATTTATTGCTTTTTTTTACAGTTCTGTTTATCCACATTGGTTTTTTTCTTGTTTCTTATAATTTTATTCCTATACGGTATGTACCTCTCACAATTAGATATTAGGATGCTTTTAAAAATATCCCATGAGTCATCTCATTATTATCACAGACACGATTACATTATAAAACTTGGGGAAGATAACATAGGATCCACTACTGAGCATAGCTGATAGGTGGAGCTCACCTCCTCCCCCTCCCTGCACAGCGACCTCTCACTGAGCATGCTCACTACACTCACCATACAAGTCAGTTTAGAGTTATAGTCTTATCAACTACAATACACAGTCTAAAAGTGCACATACCTGATATACATACCATAATACTGCATAATTCTAATTTTCTTTTTACAGAGCCGGTTCCCTCCCCGGCTATACGCTCTGAAGTGACGGATGATAACCCAGAGCGATGTAATGTGACTCTCCATTGTTCTGTCCCATCAAATACATCAGATTTCTTCTATACTTGGAAATCCAGACTCCGGGACTCTGAGTACCAGGATATAGATAGTAATGGAAGCTCCATCCAGATATCACCGGACCACCAGGACATGGAGGTCACCTGTATAGTCCAGAACCCAGCCGACCAGAAGAACATCTCTATCAGTGTGATATCCTGCTTCTCTACTGGTGGGTTCTCAGTCATGAGCCTCATGTTGTCACCTGCTATCCAGAACAAGTACGTGGTCGGCTAAGCTGAGCTTCAAGGGGGCAATTAGTTACTCCTACATCTGATTACTGTACACAGTGACTGCACCAGCAGAATAGTGAGTGCAGCTCTGTAGTATAATATAGGATGTAACTCAGGATCAGTACAGGATAAATAATGTATGTACACAGTGACTCCACCAGCAGAATAGTGAGTGCAGCTCTGGAGTATAATACAGGATGTAACTCAGGATCAGTACAGGATAAGTAATGTATGTACACAGTGACTGCACCAGCAGAATAGTGAGTGCAGCTCTGGAGTATAATACAAGATGTAACTCAGGATCAGTACAGGATAAGTAATGTAATGTATGTACACAGTGACTACACCAGCAGAATAGTGAGTGCAGCTCTGGAGTATAATACAGGATGTAACTCAGGATCAGTACAAGATAAGTAATGTATGTACACAGTGACTGCACCAGCAGAATAGTGAGTGCAGCTCTGTAGTATAATATAGGATGTAGCTCAGGATCAGTACAGGATAAATAATGTATGTACACAGTGACTCCACCAGCAGAATAGTGAGTGCAGCTCTGGAGTATAATACAGGATGTAACTCAGGATCAGTACAGGATAAGTAATGTAATGTATGTACACAGTGACTGTACCAGCAGAATAGTGAGTGCAGCTCTGGAGTATAATACAGATGTAACTCAGGATCAGTACAGGATAAGTAATGTATGTACACTGTGAATAGTGAGTGCAGCTCTGGAGTATAATACAGGATGTAACTCAGGATCAGTACAGGATAAGTAATGTATGTATACAGTGGAGGAGATTTATCAATCTATTTACTCTACTATTATGACTTTTTGAGCTTCTAAACACTTCTATAAAGTATCGAGAAAGGGACAGGGCTTAGTGGGAGCGAAGGAACCTATTGCAACCCACCGGATCTACTATGCCTAAGGCCCTTTTCACACGACCATATGCCCTCCGAGACATACAGTTCATGAGCGGGCCATATGTCCAGAAGTGGCATCGATCGTGCGCACAGGAGCGCACAGCATCATAGATGACAATGATGCTGTGCACGCCGGGCTGCCCGCAGGACTATTGTCCCGCACTCATATGATTTTATGAGTGCGGGACAATTGCCCGCGGGCGGCCCGGCTTGCACAGCATCATTATAATCAATGATGCTGTGCGCTCCCGTGGGCACGATCGATGCCGGTCCGGGACATATGGCCCGCTCATGGACCGTATTTCTCGGAGGGCATACGGTCGTGTGAAAGGGGCCTTCACACATCCGTGGAGCACGGTCCGTGAAAACCTGGACCTTGCTCCTTCTGAGGGCAGGAGCGCACAGTGGCCTCATGAAGTGCACAGCGTCATAGCAACCAATGACGCCGTGCGCTCCAGAAGGAGCACGGTCCGGGTTTTCACGAACCATGCTCCACGGATGTGTGAATTAGGCATAACTAGCGTTTATGACGCAAGTCTATGGCAGCCCCTAAGTGGCATAGAATTGAGTTTCTGACACTCACAGACTGGGAAGGGGGCACGGACATTTTCCAGCTGTAAACAACAGTGCATGGATGGCTGGTGAAGAATAAGCCAGGCACTGCCCCCAAAATACCCCATTAATGGGCTTTGAAAGTCAACATCTGACTAGGCAATTAGCACCTTATATGTTCTTTGGTTCCCTCATAAGCTCTAGAGATCTGTTGAGAGTGCAATACTCCCCCATTTCTATCCATTTCTATCCCAATGGAAGAGTATAGTGACCATGCTCCGGGGCGTATTGGCCATAGACCTTACAGGGAAATTTCCCGGTGGGCCGATGCCCAAGTGGAAGTTTTTGGGGATGTATTTTGTCCTGCTGGCAGTATTTTGTGATGGACTGTAGCAGTTGGCTCTGTTGGGGTGGTATAATGTGCCACAATATGGTACTACTGGCCCTGCCTTCCATCAATTTGGACCCGACTACAAAACGGGGCCACTTTTAGTATTTTTTCCAGGGCCACTTTGAGTTCCCAGCCCGCCCTTGCCATGCTCTGTACTAAAAAACACAAAGCATGCTCACTACACTCTTCCATGGAAATCAACTGGACATTTTCTGGGCTAGAAAGGGGTGGCAGACATTGCTGTCTCAATTATTTCCATAGCGTCTCACATCTACTACCCTGGAAGATGTAGTCCAGTATCTCCCCATGTTCTAGACGCACATTATGGTGGTCAACCTTGTGTTATTTCCTTGTAGGTGAGAGTTGACTGTATTCTTGATGTTTCACAGGTAAGCCACACCACCGGTATATTTTACTCATCATTCTTCCTGTCATACTGATAGTTGGGATTGGGACGTACATGCTGTGGAAAATCAGTTGGAAAAGTAAGTGACACAATATATTCAATATTCAAGTCTCTACGGTAGATTGCAGGGTCTACAGATGGAGAACACTCCTCAGTCTTTATATAAGCAATTAACCATTTAAAGGGGTTCTCCCATCAAGGTGCCTTCTTTTGAGAAGATTTCTCCCTCCAAAGCAAGCTGATAAAGAGGGTCTGATTTGTGTGACCACTGATTTGCCTTGTCCATGTAAAGGTGACCATGTTATACATAACCACATTAAAGGGGTTTCTCAGGAATTAGGAAAATGAAAATACTTAAATATGACTTTATTATAAATATATTCCCAGATACCTTTCATTAGTTATAATGGTTCATTTTGTCTAGGGAGCAATGATTAGGAGAAACAAAATGGCCGCTGTCCTATTAGTACACACAGAACCTGTCCTAATCACACAGGAGAACAAGTTACTTCACAACACTGAGGTAAAGAGCTGCCTCATCCTCCTCCCTGCTCTGCTTGTCAGGGATTATTATCCTGAATACAGATAATAAGATCTTCACATGAATCTCTGTAGGCATGGAGTCCATGAGGACTCCTTGCGACAATTCTACAGTCAGATTTACAATAACAAAGTCAGAGCAGTGTCAGGGATCTCATCTATAGATAAAAGGGTTACTGCTCACGTATCCTTCAGTGTGACCACCGATCTGCAGATTGTAGGATGTCTAGTGGGTGAATTCAGCACCTATTGGTCTGAATCTCCAAGACAGATAAAACATCTAAGATCCTCATGTACAGCTGGACTGGACCGTGGTTCTCATATGATGACTGTGAAATTTCCATGGTCAGGAGACCTCTGTTGCTCATCATATGACCTGTATATCTTCATCTTATGATTGTGGTGTCACCAACTCTTACTTCTGACACTTCATGGAGCAGATTTTATTTCTAGTGTCTCCTAGTTGTGATTGTATCAATGCTGGAGAGTTATTAGAACCGCTAAACGTTGCTCCACACAGGTCATTGACTAGGGGCCCCGTCAATTAAAAGGGGCACATAGCATCATTCCAAATGTCTACTTTATCCCATAATGAATGTAAAAAATGAAGATCGAACATCGTATAGTACATGACAACTTTTTTTCTAATCAGTCCTGTATCTCCCATGGATCCAGAGATCTCCCCATTCATTGCTGCAATGTTTTACTAGATTTATATCAAGCTGGCAGCTCATGGGTGTGTTCTTTCTGCTGCAGCTCTCTCTCTATCACAGCTCAGGAGGCAGTTGAAGGTTGGAACTGAGCATGTGTGTCCACCTAGGTGAGATGGACAGGGAAATAAGGAGAAGAACAAACAGCAGGTGGCGCTATACACCTTTATTTTTAATGACATGCAATTACAACAGTATTCAGATCCAGGTGCTGGTTTGAAAACTGCAGATGCATCACCTCTCCACAGGACGAGGTATAAATGCGTGATCAGCGGGGGATCCGACTTCTGGGAGTCCCACCGATCATAGGAACGGGGCACCTTGAGTCTCCCAAGTGAAAGGAGAAAAGGTCTCACATGTCCCATTTTGTCCCAAGCAGTTATTTGCTGAAGATTCTCGGCTTAAGGCCCTTTCACACGACCGTATGCCCTCCGAGACATGGGGTCCGTGAGCGGGCCATATGTCCCGGAGCGGCATCGTATGATTTTATGAGTGAGGGACAATAGTCCTTCAGGGGGCTCGACGTGCACAGCATCATTGTCATCTACAGTATGATGCTGTGCGCTCCTGTGCGCACGATCGACGCCGCTCCGGGACATATGGGCCGCTCATGGACAGTATGTGTCAGAGGGTATACGGTCGTGTGAAAGGGCCATTAGTCCCATAAAGACGAATGGAGCGGGAGTGCACATGTATGACCTTTGTCCCATTCGCTTAGTGGACTCAGAGTGGCTCGTTCTCGTGACCGGTGAAGGTCCCACTGGTTGGACCAGCACAGATCAGACATTTGTAGCTTATCCTGTGAATTTTATTAGCTGTTGTGGTGGGACAATCTCAATCAAGTAGAAATTTGAAATGATCCTATGTGCTATTTATATTTGAAGGGAAGTGGGCAATCGGGACATGAGCGGCCTCACAAATGGCCATTCAAAACTTCTGATTAGTCATGCAGCCATTCCATTATTGTCAGCAACCCATCCTCGTTGTACATGAGGCAACAAGCAACTGATTTCTTTTCACATGGGTCAATGATCATCCTAGAGATGATGTGTTGGCTGATAATCAACGCCTGTAAAAGCCCCCCACACACACACACACTTCCTCCTGATGCCATAAATCTACAATGACTCCTGAAATTGAGGAAGTGTTAAATACGAACAATGAACCCTTTATGAAAACATAAATTCCACAGCCGCCACTAAACTGAACCCAGCAGCTCATTTAATACATACCTTTTAAGGCAAAGTTGCCGGAAGGTGCTTGTGAGAGAACCATCTTCTGCACGTCAACCACTTTTATTAAAGTTGTTATTCTGAGTGATCCACCCTGTTTGAACTGAACATATATCTGCTGACAATTTCAGGTGAGAACCTGCCCCCAATGTCTATCATCGGGGAGGTCAGGGGCGTAGCTATAGGGGGTGCAGAGGTAGCAGTCGCTACCAGGCCCAGGAGCCTGAGGGGCCCCAAAGACCCTTGTGCCAAATAAGAAGACACACAGAGCACTAAGGGAAGGGGGGCCCAAGCTGAACTCTTGCACCAGGGCCCATGAGCCTTTAGCTACACCCCTGGGGGAGGTCATAGATGGGACAGTCACCCCAGCTTAGTCTTCTGCTTCTGGATCATCGGTTCTATATGTTTTATGCCTTAATATAGTTATATCTGACAGGATATGGCATGGCAGGTGCACATACCAAGTCTGTAGATAGCATTTACAACCTTTTATTATATGTTCACATCCTATACATAGTTCCTAACCCACAAGAAAAAGATGTATAACAGGATTAAGGAGGGTTTACACAACTTCCTCATGCCTGTTCCTCTGTGGACTGTGGAGGTGAAAAGCTCCATTTACATGCTGTTATAACCTCTACTACTGGACAAGTAGTGGCTACTGCCATGGCTTGTCCTAATACAAATTCTTGGTTTCTGGCCATCAGAGTGCTGTTTATCCAATACTCCATTATAGGATACCTGCAAATTGCTGTGTTATCGAATGTACTATATTGCACATTTATGGTTTTGTATGGTTCAGTCAGGGTTAAAAATGCTGACTTTGCCCTTTTAGGAGTCTAGCTGAGGGACTTAGGTCTGCCGCTAGCTCATTTAGTTTTGAGTTAGCTGAGGAAGTGAGAGAAGCTACAAGGAATTACAGCCACCATTGGAAGAACAGTATTGCCAGCCTTAGATTATGCAGACAGAGACCTTGGGAAAGGAGTACTACAACCCCATCCTTGCTTTTATCCATACATTGCTATCTGGGAAGATTTGCACTGAGAATTTCTTGGAACACTGTTTCATACTGTTGAATGTATTACAATTCCCATTCTGCACTTAAAAGGGGTTGTCCCACGAAAAAATATTCTACAGTTTTCAAACCAGACCCTGGATCTGAACACTTCTGTAATTGCATGTATTTAAAAATTTTGTTTAGCCACTGAGTTATTCAGTAAAATGTATCTGTATAGTGCCGCTTAATTTCTTATTTCTTTGACCTGCTCACTGAGAAGGCCGCACATGCTCAGTTTCATATTTCAATTGCCTCCTGAGCTGTGATAGGGAGAGCCGAGACACGCCCCCTGAGCTGTGATAGGGAGCGCTGAGACACGCCTCCTGAACTGTGATAGGGAGAGCTGAGACACGCCCTCTGAGCTGTGATAGGGAGAGCTGAGACACGCCCTCTGAGCTGTGATAGGGAGAGCTGAGACACACCCTCTGAGCTGTGATAGGGAGAGCTGAGACACACCCCCTTAGCTCCAGCAGAAAAGACACTCCCCTTGAGCTGCCAGTTTGATATAAATCTAGCAGAACAATGACTGGGATCCATGTGAGGTACAGGGCTGGTTCTAGCTTTGTTAGAAAGATATTGTCATGTGCTATATGATGTCTGATTTAAATTTTTTACACTAATCATGGGATAACCCCTTTAAGTAAAGAGAGACGTTTATTTCCTACATCTGGCCTAGTTACTGACTTCAGCACCATTCGCCAACCACAGCACCTACATCTTCTGCCTTGCACCCGTACAAAACTCATAGCACCAAGGGCACCCCAACTACCATCAAGCAGGAGCTCCAACATTAGGATGTGCTCCAAGGGAAGAAAGGTTGGGAGGTTTGCCACCATGAATAATCATTTCAGCCAGAGTCACTACTACTCCCATCCTCCACTCCTCGTGGGCTTGCAGCATTTAGACAACATGATCTGCTGCTCAGAACCTATGATTGATGTGTCTGCATGAAAGACTGTTTCACCTAATGAATGAGGGCTTTGCTCATTCCATCTCTTCCATCTACTGTACATTTTTCCATCCAAGCTTTCATAGAACCCTATCAGATTAGATGCCACCAAGAGTGGTTGATGTAGCAGGTGCCATTAGATGAATGGCCTACCTCCAATGGTAAAGGACACATTCCTGAACTTGTTTTAGAGGGCCTACAGTCCAAGATCTACCAAGGAGTCCAATAGTTACATCTCTCGTAGTCATTTTCAGCTTGCCTAAAATCTTCAAATGGGGTGTGGACAAAACTCATTGGTTCCAGACTCCAGAACATATCTCAGACCAGGTATCATGAAAGACCTTGCCCAACCTCACAACAAGCTCCATTAAGTGGATGGAATATGCATTCCCTGACTTAGGAACACATTTTTGAAGGGTTCCACCATGCCAAAAGGTTTTAGTACCACCGCTCTACTGGGTACTGTACATAAGATGTTTTATTTTCATAGAAACCAAAGGAAGGGGAGAACTGGAGTACTGCATGCCAGAGAACCTTAGTACTGAGCCATCTACAAGCATCAGTCAGGTAAGGAGTATATATATGGTACAAATATTGTCACCTCAAGGCAAATGACACGGGAGGATGCGTGATGGGTACACCACAAGAAATAGGTAGACCTTCCTTGTTTAGCAGCAGAGTCTTTAGAATGGAAGGGTGGTCAGTGCATAAAACAGATCCCAAGAAACTATAATTTAACAGGGTTTGGGGGGATTCATATATTGATGACCTATCTGATCATTGGGGGGGGGGCCAACCCCGGGTACCTCAGCGACTCAGCTGTTTGAAGAGACTGAGAAAGCCGCAGCCTCTTCCTAGACCATTGACGTCACGTTCACCACTATACAATGCTGAGCTTGGTTAGCTATAGGGTGGCGGCAGCATAGTGGCCTCTTCAAACAGATGTTTGGTGGAGGTGCCAGGTGTCGAAATCCCACCAATTAGATGTTGATGACCTATCCAGAGGGCAGATCATAAATATAGGAGTCCTGGAAATCCCTTTTAAAGGCATTTTCTCACTGTTAACATGAATTGATCAATTTAATCAGTTTCTATGAGGAGGTAAGTTCTAGACTTGACCGCGGCGACTCAATGGATGTCGTATATTTGGACTTCTCCAAAGCGTTTGACACTGTACCACATAAAAGGTTAGTATACAAAATGAGAATGCTTGGCCTGGGAGAAAATGTCTGCATGTGGGTAAGTAACTGGCTCAGTGATAGAAAACAGAGGGTGGTTATTAACGGTACATACTCAGATTGGGTCACTGTCACTAGTGGGGTACCACAGGGGTCAGTACTGGAGGGGTCACTGTCACTAGCGGGGTACCACAGGGGTCAGTATTGGGCCCTATTCTCTTCAATATATTTATTAATGATCTTGTAGAAGGCTTGCACAGTAAAATATCAATTTTTGCAGATGACACTAAACTGTGTAAAGTAATTAACACAGAAGAGGACAGTACACTGCTACAGCAGGATCTGGATAGACTGGAGGCTTGGGCAGAAAAGTGGCAGATGAGGTTTAACACTGACAAATGTAAGGTTATGCATATGGGAAGGAATAATGCAAGTCACCAGTACATACTAAATGGTAAAATATTGGGTAACTCTGACATGGAAAAGGACTAGGAATTTTAGTGAACAGCAAACTAAGCTGCAGAAACCAGTGTCAGACAGCTGCTGCCAAGGCCAATAAGATAATGGGTTGCATCAAAAGAGGCATAGATGCCCGTGATGAGAACATAGTCCTGCCACTTTACAAATCACTAGTCAGACCACATATGGAGTACTGTGTACAGTTCTGGGCTCCTGTGAACAAGGCAGACAGAGCAGAGCTGGAGAGGGTTCAGAGGAGGGCAACTAAAGTAAATAACTGGAATGGGTGGACTACAGGACCCAGAAAGATTATCAAAATTAGGGTTATTCACTTTAGAAAAAAGACGACTGAGGGGAGATGTAATAACTATGTATAAATATATCAGTGGTCAGTACAGAGATCTCTCCCATCATCTATTTATCCCCAGGACTGTGACTGTGACGAGGGGACATCCTCTGCGTCTGGAGGAAAGAAGGTTTGTACATATACATAGAAGAGGACTCTTTACGGTAAGAGCAGTGAGACTATGGAACTCTCTGCCTGAGGAGGTGGTGATGGTAAGTTCACTATAAGAGATCAGGAGGGGCCTGGATGTATTTCTGGAGGTAATAATATTACAGGTTATAGTTACTAGAGAGGGGTCGTTGATCCAGGGAGTTATTCTGATTGCCTGACTGGAGTCGGGAAGGAATTTTTCCCCCTAAAGTGAGGAAAATTGGCTTCTACCTCACAGGGTTTTTTTTTTGTCTTCCTCTGGATCAACTTGTAGGAAAACAGGCTGAACTGGATGGACAGATGTCTTTTTTCGGCCTTACAAACTATGTTACTATGTTACTAATTGCATAGTATAGGTATACTATAACACATAGCAGACCTCGGGGATCACCACTGGTCATAAGAACAGGGGTCGCATGTCCAGACTGGAGCAGAGAGGAAAGGACCTTTGATCACTGAGCCATTTCCATATTTCTTATAGGCAGCAGCTGGGGTGCTTTTACAGCCAGAGTTTAGAGTCTTTTTAAAGCAAGTCACCTGCCCTACCTTTTTCAGAACAATGTGTACACTGAAGACACCTGCAGTTTAACGATTTCTTGGCAATCTTTCAGCTTTTATCTTATCACAAAGCATTACTGATAGGTGGGAAAATCCAGTTCAGCGTGGGTCATCAACTGTAAGGGAAGAAAAGCCAGTTGTCTTATTCTATAGTTTCCCCACCCTCTGACACACCTTTCATGTCATTTGTAGAGTTGTCCACAGTAAGTATAAGGCTACTTTAACACTAGCGTTTTTTTTCCGGTATTGAGTTCCGTCATAGGGGCTCAATACCGGGAAAAAAAACGCTTCAGTTTTGTCCCCATTCATTGTCAATGGGGACAAAACTGAACTGAAGAGAACGGAGCGCTCCTAAATGCATTCCGTTCAGTTCACTTGCGTCTCCAGACCGGAGAGCAAGCCGCAACATGCTGCAGTTTGCTTTCCGTCCTGGGGATCCGGAACAAGACGGATCCGGAATGACCCCCAATGCAAGTCAATGGGGATGAATCCGTTCTGTGTGACACAATAGAAACCGGGCACATAGGCACAGAGTCACATACCTGAAAAGTCCACTGTGCTGCGTTGCTGTGCCGCTGCCCTGCTGCTCATCTTCCCTGGCGCGCTCTGCTTCTCAAACTGCCGAGCGCACTGCCGGTTTATACCGCCTTATACCGGCTTATACCGGCTTGGAGCTTCTCTCTTGCACTGTAAGACCAATCTTGGGCGGGCCAGGCCCCAAAGCAGCCACTGACGATGTTAAAGATAATACGGCCGGATCCGTTGATAATGGATGCACACGGTTGTATTACCTGTAACGGAAGCGTTATTGCTGAACCTTGCTGGATCCAGCAATAAAGCTAATGTTAAAGCAGCCTAAGGTAGTTGTTGTAGGGCGACATATAAGCATGTAACATATTGTCAATGCTCAGTTCTTTACTATGAAGCTGGAAGTTAGACAAGCTACAGATGAGTGTAGTGATCTCATTCAGCATTGGTATCAGTATTTCACACAAACACATGGACGTGGAGATGTGGACAACTTTTTCTTATTTCAGTTCCTTCATTTCAGTTTTTGCCTTATGGCCAAGTTCACCACGGCTCACACCCTCCAACTCACAAGTTTGAAACGCTCTACACATCCCTGGAATCAAAGACGTAGAAGATGTGAATCCTTTTAAGAATGTAGGTAAGATATCTCGTGGGACAAATACTAAATCCAAAACTTCACCTCTCTGTACTTTGGTATATGAAGTTGAACACGGTGGCTATGGATCATCCTAGAAGAACTTGATCCTAAAGTCCATCTGTTGACCTCATGACAAGAGAAAGAGAAGCCATAAATTATATCTGTCGGCTGAACAATCAATCAAATTATAATTTTACCTGATACAACTTCAACTTAGTAGTTCTGCCATGGACTAGTTAAAGTATCTGGACTATGCACACCAGAGGCCATGGAAACTACCATGAAGTACACACATGGTTGCATATTAATCTATCTCGTCTACTGGAGTTCCTAAAAAATTAATCACTGTGGAAAGCCCCATAAATATATCTGAAGTCATCATATTATGTAGGCATACAGTGGTGAATATAGAAACGAGAAGGCTCATAGAAACAATCCAAATGGGACCTCCTCATTAAAGTACAAAGGACAGAAGGACCTGGTGGCTTGGGTCAGTGCTCTACCCCTTACTTGCTAGCAATACAGAAGCTCTTCTAGTGGAAGTCCTGTACAGATTTTCCCTCCAATAATAAAAGTGACGGGATCAACCAGTAGACCCATAGTTGACTCATGGACTACATCTATGTTATGTATGCCCTTGTCTACACTAGACTGGTAACATGAAGTCTGGTTCACCCCCAGAAAATACTCGAGTTGTATTGTCAAATATTTCTTCAGTTGTAAATATATAGATGAATATCTGGTTAAAGGTATTCTCCATATGGTAAGTGCAGTAGAGAATCCAACCATAAAGATGGCCCCTTCCCTGCCCTAAGTATAATGATAGTGTAGTGAAGACCTGAGTCCAACTGGCTGCTAAGAAGGTTCTACCTGACAAAAGTCTGTATTAGGCAACGTAGACATAGCAAACAGTCTGTCAGATGCTCAGCTGGAAGTGATTTGGTAGAGAATCCACGTAGCATGTGGCCCTACATACCTAAGATTAGCTTACCTGAAAAGCACCATTATGGAGTTGCTCCCCATCCTCTTGAGGCAGCTAGGGCTCAGGTTGGACAATAGCTTATAAGCTACGATTTCCTAGTTAGGAAAGACTTCCTATAGAGAACATGAACTACATACTGTAGACATTGCCAACAGATTAGCAAAGCTTTTCACAGTCTGGACAAACTTATGGCCACTGAACCTAGTGTTGGCTACAACCCACAGCTTGTTGAGGCAGCCTCTTCTATCACACCATGTGGCTTCAGCTACATACTACTGCCTGTTCCCTGCCGCAAGCCCTTATATAATGAGTCAGGTTCCATCTAGGGGCGGACTGGGAACTTAAAGTGGCCCTGGAAAAAATACTAAACGTGGCCCCGTTTTGTAGTTTGGTCCAAATGGATAGAAAGCGGGGCCAGTAATACTATATTGTGACACATGATACCACACCAACCGAGCCAAATACCACAGTCCATCACAAAATACTGCCAGCAGCACAAAATACATCCCCAGAAACTTCCACTGGCTGGCCAAGAGGAGGGCCCAGATGGCCCCCTGGGCAACAGCCCACCGGGAAATTTCTCTGTAAGGTCTATGGCCAATCCTCCACTGGATGGTGGTGATCTTTACAGTATTTAGACACCTTTTAGGACAAGTATGGGCCCATAACTCCAGTCAAAAGCTTAATTTTCATGTATTAGCACAAAAGTGGTGACATTCCTAATTTCCTTCTAACGTACAAATCCATCTATGTGTGATGAGGCATTAACTAGACATTTCTAACTCTAATCTCCTAAAAAATTCAGAGAACCCTATAAACTGAATGTTTTGTCCTACATCAATGTCCATTAGTCTAACTCATAGAAAATTGTCATGTGATCAACTTCATAGACGTAGGATGACCACTGATCCTTCTTAATGAATGATGCAATTTGACTAAAATGTGACTTTCTCATTCAGATATTTGGTGGTTTTTGGACTACACCAGCTGTAGGACACAGCAGAGCGTGAAACGAGCGGTGGTAGATGTTCTGCAGCTGTTGGCAATGGTTGGTGCTTCAAGTGGTTTACTCAGTGACTCCTCATTTCAATAGCCTTCAGAATCATCGTGAAGGGGCCCTTTCTTCTGTCTAGTTGTTTGCTAGTGTTTGTGTCTGATGGTTTTTAACAGCTGGACATGTACAATACCAACCACTCCCATCATCTACCAGCAGAGAAGAACCATGTGTAAGCTCCTATAATGGTGGGGGGCACTTAGTTTTTCCTACAGTTGAATACTGTAAAGAGGACATTTCTAACAGTGTAAATCAGACACCGAAGAAGCATGAAATGCTGGGAGATTTCAGCTCTGAAGCCTTAAGAATTGTTAATGCTGCACTGAAATAGAGTACAGGCTGTAACTGAGGAACAGAATGTTCCAGGGCAGAAAAGACAAAAATGTATTTTATGGTTTTGTGTACGCTTTTGTTGAGCACTGCTGTGTACGCTGCAATCTTTGATGCTATTTATACTTTTATATGCTGTATTCTTATTAATTCTTCCGGCAGCTAATTCGGATTTACAGTAACCGCCGTACCAGTATTTACTGTAAAACTAAAGAAAATGTGTAATGGACTTCAGCTATGAAAAACTTAACCTGCAATACCAAACACATCCACTTGGCGCTGTTTTCTGAAGAAAATGGAGGCACTGTTTTAGTCTCATACCAGGGATGCTCAACCTGCAGCCCTCCGGCTGTTGTAAAACTACAACTCCCACCATGCCCTGCTGTAGGCTGGTAGCTGTAGGCTGTCCAGGCATGCTGGGAGTTGTAGTGTTGTAACAGCTTGAGGGCCATGGGTTGGGCATCCCTGGTCTCATTGAATGTTTCTGTGTTTTTATTCTGAAATAGACACACACTCACTCAACCCCATGACACATACATACCCTCTAAGTGCCCCCATGAAACATTAAGTGACCAAAGTGTGGAATCCACTACGAACTGGAGCATTTTCCAACTGACCATCATAGAGGGGATCCCCTGCCACTTATACCCCCTTTTTATTTCATATGAATTGTAAATTTATATACAGGGGTCTTCTATTCAATATCTTCCTCTCTTAGTCTAGGTGGAGAATAGTTACAAAGAGCGTCTCTGGCTCTGGAGGACCTGACCTGTCCTGTATCACATAGACATCCAATTCATTTGAATGGACACTGTGTAATACTTCATTTCTCCTGAGGTGGCACTGCAGAAGAATTGAAAACTTACTGCCAGGATTCCCGCGGTTCACAGCAAAATGCTAGGGGTCCCAAAATGGTGATACTTTATGATCTGCTTATCAAGGCACTCTAACAAGTAGGGAGTTTCCAAATCGGAAAAACATCCATGAAGGGCATTTCTAATTTTACACTCTAAAACATGGTGTTCTTCAAAATGACGTAAAAGCTCAAAAGGCAGAGAAAGGTCACCAAATAAAGAGTGCTTTCTATTTTAATCCTTCGCAGAATTTACAAAATTAGGAAAAGAATATCTGCTTCTTCCCAGAGAGCTACAATACCAGACACAGCAGATATTTTCTTTTTCCCATGATGCTCATCTCCTAAAAATCCTGCTTCTACTGGTGCCTTGTCCTTTACCAGATTTTCAGCCTGGGCTATAGAACTATCCTCCTAGCGTATACACGGATTCAGGCGTATGCGCATGAGTAGCCCTGGCTTTGTCCACAGCAGAAGTGATGTCCACCGTCCTTAGCCCAGGCCGGAAAATAGGTAAAGAACATGGCATCAATGGAAGCTGAATTTTCAGAAAAAAAGTCATGTGATCAGGTTCCGAAGTTACCAAACTAACTACAGGACATGCGAGTTCTGCTGAACTCTACCACTGATGATCTGTCCTTAAGTTAGGTCATCAATATCAGGTCACCACGGTTCTGCTTCCCAGCACTTCTGTCAATGAGCTGAAAGGTCATTGAGCACCAGAACCAGGCTTTCTCTAGTGGTCCAGTGGCGAAGCCTTTAGGGAAGGCCGGAATGAAGGGGGGTGGTTAAGGGAAGCATGCCGGATGATGAGTGGTGGATTTAAATGGGGAGGCGGGGCAGGCTGAATGAGGGAAGGGGGTGTTAGGGTTAAAAAGGGATGCAGGAGGAGAGTGAGGTGCCATTTTGGGTATTTAAGGGGACATTCCCAGCCCACCCTTCCCTTTTTGGTTTTCTGGTGCGGAGGGGGTTTGATTGTGGGGAGGTTTATATTGTTTTTATTGTGGCAGCTGTGGCGGTGGGAGGTCCTCGGAGTTGCCTGGTTGCTGAGAAAGGGAGGGCTCCACGGTTGAGGCTGGACTCCCTTGGTTGGTGGTGGATTTGAGGGGTCCATCAGTTGGTGTCTCCGAGCTGGTGATCAACGGCTGGAGGCAAGGTGGAGTTCCCCGCATGGGAATTTAAATTAATTAATTATATAGGGTCAGAGGACCTCCCTGCGTCATTTGTGTTATTTATATTTTTGTATGTTTTGAATAAAACGGCTGCTGTGGCCGATAAAATCCACTATGGTGTCTGAGTTTTTATTTGAGAGTGGGTAGTGGAAGGTAATAATTGGTGTGGTAAGATGGAGAACCATTACCAATGTCATGCCAGTTTACTTCAGCGCTTCTCCTATTCATCTGATAACTGAGCACCAGAAAACCTATAGAATTTTTTTTTACATTATATATATATATATATATATATATATATATATATATATGTATATATATTTTTTTTTTTTTAATTTTATTTTTTTTATACTATCACTCTGTAAAAAGTATTATTATTCTATATTTCTGTACATTTATGATGTGATTGTCTTGTGAGATAAAAATTTAAAACCTGTTTTTCTGATACATTAAAAATTAAGTGTCCTTATTATGTCTAATTTATATTATTTCTTCATGATGTTACCTGTACTCATACTTTCCTTAGTTATCCTTTAACCGGCATTGTTATGGGCAAGGGCATAGATAAAGACTCATGGGCCCTGGTGCAAGGGTTCAGCTTGGGTCCCCCTTCCCTCAGCGCTTTGTGGCAAGTGGCAGGGGAGCACATAGCCTTCAAAAATTGAAGGCAAAAATTGAAACGCCCCCCCCCATGCCAAATTTTTTACCTAATCCCTTCCCTCCAGCCAGAGGTGTAACTTGACAGCATGTATTTTCTATAATACTGGTATCTTCTTATACAGCACAAAGGTCTTTGGGTCCCCTCAGGCTCCTGGACCCGGTAGCGACTGCTACCTCTGCACCCCCTATAGCTACACCCCTGGTTGGTGCCAGTTTTGGCAATCATCATGATGGTACTGGCACAGCCAAAATCCTCCTTTTGATATCACCTCAATGCTGAAGGTATTAATCATTGGGGTTATCAATCACCGCTGCCTTTCTCAACGGGTCATTTGGCCGACACACAGATATCCCCACTCATATGATGTCATCAGGTAGGTAGCCTTCCCTATAACTAGTGATGAGCGAGAATACTCGGCCGAACTTGCTGTTCAGCCGAGCATGCCGGCGCTCTGGTCCACTCGGTGTTCGGCCGAACACCGAGTGTACTCGAGCGCCATGCTCGATTCCCCTCCCCGCACCAAGATGGATCCGTCATGACCCCCAATGCAAGTCAATGGGGATGGATCCGTTCAGTGTAACACAATAGTAAACGGATCCGTCCTCCATTGACTTTCAATGGAGTTCATAACGGATCCGTACTTACCTTTCCCAGCAGCTCCCTCCTCCCTCCAGCAGAGGGCGCTGTGGGAATCTTCTTATGTGCGCGCCGTCCTCCTCCTCCTGAGCTGTCCGGAGCTGCTGGGAGCATGTGAGTATGTCTGTGTATGTGACACTGTGTCTGTTTTTTTTTTTGGGGGGGGGAGAGACCTTTTTAAACCAGACACCCTCCGCTCTTCCGGGTGCTTGGCCAGAGCACACGAGCACCTGGGTGCTCGATCATCACTACCTATAACCATTACGTACACAAGCTTGTGCGAAGGAGTTAAAAATCTACCCGCCAACAGTCCTGAAATTGCCGGGATTTCCAAGACCACCCCGGAAAATTAGGAGTCGTCTCCTACAGAAATTGGTGGGATTTATAGAAGCCCTACCTAGAATAAATAGTCTGGCTCCCATCATGCCTCTGGCTGGAGCTCATCTTCTCCTTTAGGTGGGAGGAGATGCCTCCTGTGCTCATTGTCACCCTCTGCCATGTATGTTCTACCAAGAAATAAGGGTTTGAGAACTGACAACTGCTAGGAGAACATTTATGATCCAGAAAAGTGGTTGTCAGCCTTCAACCTTTTCAAACCCTTAACAACCATGTGATGCAATTTTCCCGGCTGATTTTCACAATGTACCCATTTTATTGCACACATCTGTATGTCAGTTCTTCAAAAAGATAGAACAAGTCCTTTACTTGGTACATAAAAAATGTGGAGGTGGTATCTGTATTTTATGGATCAGCAGTTTGCGGACCTCAAGCTACAGGATGATTCAAAAGTCTCAGGACACCCTCAAAGGTCTCAGGGAAAATGAATTATCTGAATACCCCAGCAAGTATGTCCAGAACATGGCCACCATCTTCAAAAGCCACCATATTGGATCAAGGGCATTTTTTTTCTAATGGGAAGGGGCTCATGTAGCATATCAAAGGAGATCAGAATTTTCTCAGAAATCGATTGCCGACATTGGATTTGCAATATCTCTTGTGGTTCAAAAGTTAACACAGAAAGTTCAAATCTTTTGGTCAGCACCAGGGACAACACATAGAATATGTCAAATAGATGTGCATCTAGCAGACTGTTATGGCAGGAGTTCTCCAAATCCTGTGCCTCGTGCTTACTTAAGCCCTTGACTATAATGGGACGCGGCAGGTATCCAGCCCCTCCCCAGAAGACATGTCAGGATTCATCAGCACAAAAACCGATGCGTGCAGCAATTTTTGTCCTGTTAATATTCCTAGGAGTGGCCAGATCCCCTCTGTAACCCGTTAAAGTCAATGGGTCTGGTAGGCATGTCTGCGCCAGATCCGGAGTACTCCAGCAGGCTGTTCTCTGCTGGATTTCATTGACTCGCGTGTGAAAGTAGCCTAACCTTAGGGCCTGTTCTGAACTACATTGGTTCCACTACCATTTAATTGCCAAGATGTGTTCACACATGACATAGATTAGGACTCATATCTGACCACTGCCATCTACACCCCCATTCACACAACCATTTTTTTGGTTCACATCCAATTCGCACTTTTTGCAGATCGGATACGGACCCATTAATTTCAGTGGGGCTGAATAAGACGTGGACATCATACAATGTGATGCCTGCATCTGTATGTCTGTGCCATGACCCCACAAAATAATAGATCATGTCCTATTGTTGTCCATTTTGCGGACTGGAATAGGTATTGTTAGAATGGAACCCGTAAAAAGTGTGGGATGCACACGGAACGGATCCGCGATTTGCGGACTGCAAAATGTATAGTCGTGTGAATGGGGCCTAATAACCAAGAAATGTTGCAAAGCCTAAGCTCATGTTCACACGTGACACCTGAATTATACTTGGCTCTACTGCCATTTAGTATCTAAGACATGTAGCATACTCTAAGTCCATGTTCACACGTGACACCCAAACTACGATTGTTACTTAGTTCCGTAGCCATCTAATGTAAATGTTGTATAATTAAAGTCAGATCTCCTTAAGGCATAGGGCAAACAGTGTACTTGCACCGGGCCCACCAGTGTCAGATAACATGACCACTTCCTGCCACGGTCAAACATTGAGTGGGGGTCATAAATCGGCGCCTGTGACGTGAAGGGGAGGGAGGTGCTCCTCATCCACTGTGGGTGGAAAGAGAGTGGAGAGTAAAAATTCCTTCTGGCCATGCTCCCATACCGGTGTTTGGATCTTCAGCCAGCTTGAGGAGGAACCGACTGTCAAATAACATCCTTGGCTACTTAGCTGCAGAAGAAGAGGGAGTAGACTGCGGGACCAGAAAAAAAAGAGGTGGAGCTAGGAAGAAGACAGAGGAAAATACTGCAGGGGGAGTGGAGACAGGATGCAGGTGGACTGGAAGACAGAGGAGGATGGAGAGAAAGACACAGTGAGGACAAAGTGGCGGTCAAATAGAAAACTTGGGGCCTTAGCTGAAGGAGGGGGGAAGGAGAAGACTGTGGGACCAGAAGGAAGGGGCGGAACTAGAGAGAAGTGCGGAGGAAAAGACTGCAGGGGGAGTGGAGACAGGCTGCAGGGGGACTGGAAGACAGAGACAAAGTGGCGGTCAAATAGAAACCTTGGGGCCTTAGCTGAAGTGGGGGGGGGGGGACTGTGGGACCAGAAGGAAGGGGTGGAACTAGAGAGAAGTGCGGAGGAAAAGACTGCAGGGGGAGAAGACAAAAACTGCAACTTATCCATTGTGACTGCCAAGTAGTTGGCAGTATAGCTGGTGCTAGATTATGTGCCTGCTACTACTTGTATGTCAAAACGGAGGCTGTAGGGAGCAGCTCCAACTTTCAGCCTTCAACCTTATTCACGCAGTATATATTGTATTTCCATAGTGGTATATTCATAAATCCACTGTTCTACGATGCCCATCAAATAGGGAACTACAGTCTGTACTTAGTGACTAAGCACCTATAAATAACATAAAACTTCCTGAAAATCAGTTACTGATTATCATTTACGAAGCTGTCTCTTTACCATATCCTTATGTACAAGAAAATGTAAAACTTATACCAGCTGTACATATATAATTATATACAGGAGATACCCAGGTTATACCAGCATGCTCCATATCACTATATACAAGAAGATGTATAACTTATACCAGCTGTACATATATAATTATATACATGAGATACCCAGGTTATACCAGCATGCTCCATATCACTATATACAAGAAGATGTATAACTTATACTAGCTGTACATATATAATTATATACAGGAGATACCCAGGTTATACCAGCATGCTCCATATCACTATATACAAGAAGATGTATAACTTATACTAGCTGTACATATATAATTATATACAGGAGATACCCAGGTTATACCAGCATGGTCCATATCACTATATACAAGAAGATGTATAACTTATACCAGCTGTACATATATAATTATATACAGAAGATACCCAGGTTATACCAGCATGCTCCATATCACTATATACAAGAAGATGTATAACTTATACCAGCTGTACATATATAATTATATACAGGAGATACCCAGGTTATACCAGCATGCTCCATATCACTATATACAAGGAGATGTATAACTTATACTAGCTGTACATATATAATTATATACAGGAGATACCCAGGTTATACCAGCATGCTCCATATCACTATATACAAGAAGATGTATAACTTATACTAGCTGTACATATATAATTATATACAGGAGATACCCAGGTTATACCAGCATGGTCCATATCACTATATACAAGAAAATGTAAAACTTATACCAGCTGTAAATATATAATTATATACAGGAGATACCCAGGTTATACCAGCATGCTCCATATCACTATATACAAGAAGATGTATAACTTATACCAGCTGTACATATATAATTATATACAGAAGATACCCAGGTTATACCAGCATGCTCCATATCACTATATACAAGAAGATGTATAACTTATACCAGCTGTACATATATAATTATATACAGGAGATACCCAGGTTATACCAGCATGCTCCATATCACTATATACAAGAAGATGTATAACTGATACCAGCTGTACATATATAATTATATACAGGAGATACCCAGGTTATACCAGCATGCTCCATATCACTATATACAGAAGATGTATAACTTATACCAGCTGTACATATATAATTATATACAGGAGATACCCAGGTTATACCAGCATGCTCCATATCACTATATACAGAAGATGTATAACTTATACCAGCTGTACATATATAATTATATACAGGAGATACCCAGGTTATACCAGCATGCTCCATATCACTATATACAAGAAGATGTATAACTTATACCAGCTGTACATATATAATTATGTACAGGAGATACCCAGGTTATACCAGCATGCTCCATATCACTATATACAAGAAGATGTATAACTTATACCAGCTGTACATATATAATTATATACAGGAGATACCCAGGTTATACCAGCATGCTCCATATCACTATATACAAGAAGATGTATAACTTATACCAGCTGTACATATATAATTATATACAGGAGATACCCAGGTTATACCAGCATGCTCCATATCACTATATACAAGAAGATGTATAACTTATACCAGCTGTACATATATAATTATATACAGGAGATACCCAGGTTATACCAGCATGCTCCATATCACTATATACAAGAAGATGTATAACTTATACCAGCTGTACATATATAATTATATACATGAGATACCCAGGTTATACCAGCATGCTCCATATCACTATATACAAGAAATGTATAACTTATACCAGCTGTAAATATATAATTATATACAGGAGATACCCAGGTTATACCAGCATGCTCCATATCACTATATACAGAAGATGTATAACTTATACCAGCTGTACATATATAATTATATACAGGAGATACCCAGGTTATACCAGCATGCTCCATATCACTATATACAGAAGATGTATAACTTATACCAGCTGTACATATATAATTATATACAGGAGATACCCAGGTTATACCAGCATGCTCCATATCACTATATACAGAAGATGTATAACTTATACCAGCTGTACATATATAATTATATACAGGAGATACCCAGGTTATACCAGCATGCTCCATATCACTATATACAAGAAGATGTATAACTTATACCAGCTGTACATATATAATTATATACATGAGATACCCAGGTTATACCAGCATGCTCCATATCACTATATACAAGAAGATGTATAACTTATACCAGCTGTACATATATAATTATATACAGGAGATACCCAGGTTATACCAGCATGCTCCATATCACTATATACAGAAGATGTATAACTTATACCAGCTGTACATATATAATTATATACAGGAGATACCCAGGTTATACCAGCATGCTCCATATCACTATATACAGAAGATGTATAACTGTATACCAGCTGTACATATATAATTATATACAGGAGATACCCAGGTTATACCAGCATGCTCCATATCACTATATACAGAAGATGTATAACTTATACCAGCTGTACATATATAATTATATACAGGAGATACCCAGGTTATACCAGCATGCTCCATATCACTATATACAGAAGATGTATAACTTATACCAGCTGTACATATATAATTATATACAGGAGATACCCAGGTTATACCAGCATGCTCCATATCACTATATACAAGAAGATGTATAACTTATACCAGCTGTACATATATAATTATGTACAGGAGATACCCAGGTTATACCAGCATGCTCCATATCACTATATACAAGAAGATGTATAACTTATACCAGCTGTACATATATAATTATATACAGGAGATACCCAGGTTATACCAGCATGCTCCATATCACTATATACAAGAAGATGTATAACTTATACCAGCTGTACATATATAATTATATACAGGAGATACCCAGGTTATACCAGCATGCTCCATATCACTATATACAGAAGATGTATAACTTATACCAGCTGTACATATATAATTATATACAGGAGATACCCAGGTTATACCAGCATGCTCCATATCACTATATACAAGAAGATGTATAACTTATACCAGCTGTACAATATATAATTATATACAGGAGATACCCAGGTTATACCAGCATGCTCCATATCACTATATACAAGAAGATGTATAACTTATACCAGCTGTACATATATAATTATATACAGGAGATACCCAGGTTATACCAGCATGCTCCATATCACTATATACAGAAGATGTATAACTTATACCAGCTGTACATATATAATTATATACAGGAGATACCCAGGTTATACCAGCATGCTCCATATCACTATATACAGAAGATGTATAACTTATACCAGCTGTACATATATAATTATATACAGGAGATACCCAGGTTATACCAAGCATGCTCCATATCACTATATACAAGAAGATGTATAACTTATACCAGCTGTACATATATAATTATATACAGGAGATACCCAGGTTATACCAGCATGCTCCATATCACTATATACAAGAAAGATGTATAACTTATACCAGCTGTACATATATAATTATATACAGGAGATACCCAGGTTATACCAGCATGCTCCATATCACTATATACAGAAGATGTATAACTTATACCAGCTGTACATTATAATATATACAGGAGATACCCAGGTTATACCAGCATGCTCCATATCACTGTATACAAGAAGATGTATAACTTATACCAGCTGTACATATATAATTATATACAGGAGATACCCAGGTTATACCAGCATGGTCCATATCACTATATACAGAAGATGTATAACTTATACCAGCTGTACATATATAATTATATACCGGAAGATACCCAGGTTATACCAGCATGCTCCATATCACTATATACAAGAAGATGTATAACTTATACCAGCTGTACAATATAATTATATACAGGAGATACCCAGATTATACCAGCATGTCCATATCACTATATACAATAAGATGTATAACTTATACCAGCTGTACATATATAATTATATACAGGAGATACCCAGGTTATACCAGCATGGTCCATATCACTATATACAAGAAGATGTATAACTTATACCAGCTGTACATATATAATTATATACAGAAGATACCCAGGTTATTCCAGCATGCTCCATATCACTATATACAGGAAGATGTATAACTTATACCAGCTGTACATATATAATTATATACAGGAAGATACCCAGGTTATACCAGCATGCTCCATATCACTATATACAAGAAGATGTATAACTTATACCAGCTGTACATATATATTATATACAGGAGATACCCAGGTTATACCAGCATGCTCCATATCACTATATACAAGAAGATGTATAACTTATACCAGCTGTACATATATAATTATATACAGAAGATACCCAGGTTATACCAGCATGATCCATATCACTATATACAAGAAGATGTATAACTTATACCAGATGTACATATATATTATATACAGGAGATACCCAGGTTATACCAGCATGCTCCATATCACTATATACAAGAAGATGTATAACTTATACCAGCTGTACATATATAATTATATACAGAAGAAACCCCAGGTTATACCAGCATGCTCCATATCACTATATACAAGAAGATGTATAACTTATACCAGCTGTACATGAATAATTATATACAGGAGATACCCAGGTTATACCAGCATGCTCCATATCACTATATACAAGAAGATGTATAACTTATACCAGCTGTACATGAATAATTATATACAGGAAGATACCCAGTTATACCAGCATGGTCCCATATCACTATATACAAGAAGATATATAACTTATACCAGCTGTACATATATAATTATATACAGGAAGATACCCAGGTTATACCAGCATGCTCCATATCACTATATACAAGAAGATGTATAACTTATACCAGCTGTACATATATAATTATATACAGAAGATACCCAGGTTATACCAGCATGCTCCATATCACTATATACAAGAAGATGTATAACTTATACAAGCTGTACATATATAATTATATACCGGAGATACCCAGGTTATACCAGCATGGTCCATGTCACTATATACAAGAAGATGTATAACTGATACCAGCTGTACATATATAATATATACAGAAGATACCCAGGTTATACAGCATGCTCCATATCACTGTATACAAGAAGATGTATAACTTATACCAGCTGTACATATATAATTATATAACAGGAGATACCCAGGTTATACCAGCATGCTCCATATCACTATATACAGGAAGATGTATAACTTATACCAGCTGTACATATATAATATATACAGGAGATACCCAGGTTATACCAGCATAATCCAATCACTACTATATACAAGAAGATGATAACTTATACCAGCTGTACATAATATTATATACAGGAGATACCCAGGTTATACCAGCATGCTCCATATCACTATATACAGAAGATGTATAACTGATACCAGCTGTACATATATAATTATATACAGAAGATACCCAGGTTATACCAGCATGCTCCATAATCCCACTAATACAAGAAGATGTATAACTTGATACCAGCTGTACATTATATTATATACAGGAGATACCCAGGTTATACCAGCATGGTCCATATCACTATATACAAGAAGATGTATAACTTATACCAGCTGTACATAATAATTATATACAGGAGATACCCAGGTTATACCAGCATGCTCCATATCACTATATACAAGAAGATGTATAACTTATACCAGCTGTACATTATATAATTATATACAGGAAGATACCCAGGTTATACCAGCATGCTCCATATCACTATATACAAGAAGATGTATAACTTATACCAGCTGTACATATATTAATTTATATACAGGAGATACCCAGGTTATACCAGCATGCTCCATATCACTATATACAAGAAGATGTATAACTTATACCCAGCTGTACATATATAATTATATACAGGAGATACCCAGGTTATACCAGCATGGCTCCATATCACTATAATACAAGAAGATGTATAACTTATACCAAGCTGTACATAATAATTATATACCGGAGATACCCAGGTTATACCAGCATGGTCCATATCACTATATACAAGAAGATGTATAACTGATACCAAGCTGTACATATATAATTATATACAGGAGATACCCAGGTTATACCAGCATGCTCCATATCATGTATACAAGAAGATGTATAACTTATACCAAGCTGTACATATATAATTATATACAGGAGATACCCAGGTTATACCAGCATGCTCCATATCACTATATACAGGAAGATGTATAACTTATACCAGCTGTACATATATAATTATATACAGGAGATACCCAGGTTATACCAGCATGACTCCATATCACTATATACAGGAAGATGTATAACTTATACCAGCTGTACATATATATTATATACAGGAGATACCCAGGTTATACCAGCATGCTCCATATCACTATATACAAGTAGATGTATAACTTATACCAGCTGTACATATATAATTATATACAGAAGATACCCAGGTTATACCAGCATGCTCCATATCACTATATACAAGAAGATGTATAACTTATACCAGCTGTACATATATATTATATACAGGAGATACCCAGGTTTATCCAGCATGGTTCCATGTCATATATACAAGAAGATGTATAACTGATACAAGCTGTACATATATAATTATATACAGAGATACCCAGGGTTATACCAGAATGCTCCATATCACTATATACAGAAGATGTATAAACTTATACCAGCTGTACATATATAATTATATACAGGAGATACCCAGGTTATACCAGGAATGCTCCATATCACTATATACAAGAAGATGTATAACTTATACCAGCTGTACATATATATTATATACAGGAGATACCCAGGTTATACCAGCATGCTCCATATCACTATATACAAGAAGATGTATAACTTATACCAGCTGTCATATATAATTATATACAGGAGATACCCAGGTTTATACCAGCATGCTCCATATCACTATATACAAGAAGATGTATAACTTATACCAGCTGTACATATATAATTATAGGTACAGGAGATACCCAGGTTATACCAGCATGCTCCATATCACTATATACAAAGAAGATGTATAACTTATACCAGCTGTACATATATAATTATATACAGGAGATACCCAGGTTATACCAGCATGCTCCATATCACTATATACAAGAAGATGGATAACTTATACCAGCTGTACATATATAATTATATACAGGAGATACCCAGGTTATACCAGCATGCTCCATATTCACTAGATACAGAAGATGTATAACTTATACCAGCTGTACATATATAATTATATACAGGAGATACCCAGGTTATACCAGCATGCTCCATATCACTATATACAGAAAGATGTATAACTTATAACCAGCTGTACATATATAATTATATACAGGAGATACCCAGGTTATACCAGCATGGTCCATATCACTATATACAAGAAGATGTATAACTTTATACCAGCTGTACATATATAATTATATACAGGAGATACCCAGGTTATACCAGCATGGTCCATATCACTAATATACAAGAAGATGTATAACTTATACCAGCTGTACATATATAATTATATACAGAGATCCCAGGTTATACCAGCATGCTCCATATCACTATATACAGAAGATGTATAACTTATACCAGCTTACATATATAATTATATACAGGAGAATACCCCAGGTTATACAGCATGTCCATATCACTATATACAGAAATGTATAACTTATAGCAGCTGTACAATATATATATATACAGGAGATACCCGGTTATACCAGCCATGCTCCATATCACTATATACAAGAAGATGTATAACTTATACCAGCTTACATATATATTATATACAGGAGATACCCAGGTTATACCAGCATGTCCATATCACTATATACAAGAAGATGTATAACTTATACCAGCTGTACATATATAATTATATACAGGAGATACCCAGGTTATACAGCATGCTCCTATCACATATACAAGAGATGTATAACTTATACCAGCTGTACATATATAATTATATACAGGAGATGCCAGGTTATACCAGCAATGCTCCATATCACTAATATACAGAAGATGTATAACTTATACCAGCTGTAACATATATAATTATGTACAGGAGATACCCAGGTTATACCAGCATGCTCCATATCACTATATATGGAAGGATATATAACTTATACCAGCTGTACATATATAATTATATACAGGAGATACCCAGGTTATACCAGCATGCTCCATATCACTATATACAAGAAGATGTATAACTTATACCAGCTGTACATATATAATTATATACTGGAGATACCCAGGTTATACCAGCATGCTCCATATCACTATATACAGAGATGTATAAATTATACCAGCTGTACATATATAATTATATACAGGAGATACCCAGGTATACCAGCATGCTCCATATCACTATATACAAGAAGATGTATAACTTATACCAGCTGTACATATATAATATATACAGGAGATACCCAGGTTATACCAGCATGGTCCATATCACTATATACAGGAAGATGTATAACTTATACCAGCTGTACATATATAATTATATACAGGAGATACCCAGGTTATACCAGCATGGTCCATATCACTATATACAAGAAGATATATAACTTA
The DNA here is from genome assembly GCA_900303285.1 of Rhinella marina. Taxonomy (NCBI): domain Eukaryota; kingdom Metazoa; phylum Chordata; class Amphibia; order Anura; family Bufonidae; genus Rhinella; species Rhinella marina. The sequence continues at coordinate 76,279 of ONZH01004037.1, forward strand.
TACCAGCTGTACATATATAATTATATACAGGAGATGCCCAGGTTATACCAGCATGCTCCATATCAACTATATACAGAAGATGTATAAACTTATACCAGCTGTACATATATAATTATATACAGGAAATACCCAGGTTATACCAGCATGCTCCATATCACTATATACAAGAAGATGTTAACTTATACCAGCTGTACATATATAATTATATACAGGAGATACCCAGGTTATACCAGCATGGTCCATATCACTATATACAGGAAGATGTATAACTTATACAGCTGTACATATATAATTATATACAGGAGATACCCAGGGTTATACCAGCATGGTCCATATCACTATATACCAGAAGATGTATTAACTTATACCAGCTGTACATATATAATTATATACAGGAGATACCCAGGTTATACCAGCATGGTCCATGTCACTATATACAAGAAGATGTATAACTTATACCAGCTGTACATATATAATTATATACAGGAGATACCCAGGTTATACCAGAATGCTCCATATCACTATATACAGAAGATGTATAACTTATACCAGCTGTACATATATAATTATATACAGGAGATACCCAGGTTATACCAGCATGCTCCATATCACTATATACAAGAAGATGTATAACTTATACCAGCTGTACATATATAATTATATACAGGAGATACCCAGGTTATACCAGCATGCTCCATATCACTATATACAAGAAGATGTATAACTTATACCAGCTGTACATATATAATTATATACAGGAGATACCCAGGTTATACCAGCATGCTCCATATCACTATATACAAGAAGATGTATAACTTATACCATACCAGCTGTACATATATAATTATATACAGGAGATACCCAGGTTATACCAGCATGCTCCATATCACTATATACAGAGAAGATGTATAACTTATACCAGCTGTACATATATAATTATATACAGGAGATACCCAGGTTATACCAGCATGCTCCATATCACTATATACAAGAAGATGTATAACTTATACCAGCTGTAC